>OZ026820.1:6725604-6949535 GCA_964023185.1 Macaria liturata | reverse complement strand
CAACACAAAAAGTTTTAGAAGAACTACTAATTAAGAACCTACTTTTCTGAACTCGGTTGGATAAAAAATATTGAAGAATCTCAATTCTTCTTAAGACCTCCTTCTTTGAAGTCGGTTGGATAAAAATTTTGAAGAATCTCAATTCTTCTCAAGACCTCTTTTTTTGAAGTCGGTTGGATAACATACTCGTATCAAACAGACGAGACATCACAATGTCTCGTTGTCTGTTTGATATATTATAAAAAAGTTGAAAGTAAAACAACGCAGTCACAGTCAGACGATGTTCGGAATTGGTTTGCGTCGCTATTGACTCCAACGACTTATGCCGTGCCTGGTACGTTATATGATAAAATATTGATAGTGACAAATTTACAGGGGATTTTTTTTGCCCATATGAACCTATTTTTATGTTTCAAAAACGTGTATTTCAATCAAGAGTTAATCTACATAGTTTTGTACTAATGTAAGAGGCAGTGCTACTTGTAATATGTAATAAATTATTTGTTTTACAATAAATGTATCCTTATCTTGACTGGCCTGTTAGCTTAGTTGGTAGTGGCTCTGCCTTCTAATCTAGGGGTTGCGGGTTCGATTCCCGCTTGACACAAGTATTTATGAAATTTAAAATTTATAATTACTTGTGTTGAGTCTGGTCGTTTGTATGTATAATAAGTATGTATTTACAAAAGAAAAGTATATAAGTATTATATCCGTTATCTAGTACCCACGACACAAGCGTTTGCTTAGTGTGGGGCTAGATGGCGCTGTGTGCAATGTCCCGGAATATTTATTTATTTATTTATTTATCTTATCTTAAATGAAAATATATCTACCAAAACCCGCAAAAAAATAAACATTGCTAGATCTACCCTATTTATAATCATAATAGCCACATCCACACCGGACGATCCAAAGCGCTCCGATCGCGCGCGGCATGGTGCGCGCTGCACGGAGCGTGAAGTGTACACGTGCCGCGCGCGATCCATGTGCGCGGCGGAGAGCGCGCGCTCCTCGCCGCGTGCGATCCATTTCTTGTCGGTTTTTTGGTCACGCTCAAAGGGGCCTCAGTCGCTTGGCGCGCGCGGTTTGGACGGTCTCGTGATCCGCCGGTATGGATTGAATGCAACTGATTCAGTATGGATCGCCAGGAGCGCGTTGGAGCAGCCAGTCAGGATAGCAAACAATTGCTGTTGGATCGACCTAGAACGATCCACGCTCCACGCATCGCGATCTTGGATCGCGGATCGCGGGATCGCCGATCCATTTTGGATCGTCCGGTGTGGATGCGACTATTCATCATTTATTCATAAAGCCATTTTACACATCACATTGTATAGTTGTAAAAACTAGAAAATAATTACAGTACTATTTAATATATGTAAATTTACAAGTCAAAAACTAAATTGTATTACTTAAGCGTAATTTTGGGTGCCCAAAAAATATACTAAAGAAACGATTCATTTTATGTTAATAGTTTACTTGGATTTAATATTATTTTTTTAAGTTCTTATATCATATGTAAATGGGCAATGAAGGCTATTTTTTTATATGATTATAGTGTACGTACCTAGCAAGCTGTGTGTAGGCAGAACGAGCACCACCTGCCGGGTGCAGTCCTCCACCAGCACCACGCTGTCGGCCGACACCCCCATGATGCAGTCGAACAGGGCCCCGCCCGCGCCCTCGTCTTGCACTTGCACCTGGAAAACAATAAACAATATGGAACGATTTCGGGAATACAATAAAAAAATACAGGACCATTTCGAAAACAATACCCATCGAATAAGTATTAAATCCGTTATCTAGTACCCACGATACAAGCGTTTGCTTTGTGTGGGGCTAGATTGCGCTGTGTGCCATGTCCCGGAATATTTAATAAAAAAAGAATTTTTTAAATCGACTCATATATAAATAACGGAGTAATCGCGTAACATAGGTACCCACAAAAAAAAAATTTCAGAAGACTTGATAACCTCCTTTTTTTGAAAGTGGTTAAAAATATAGAAAATCAACATTGAGCCAAGAACTTATGCAGTGGTTTAACGAGATCATACAACAGTCACAACACTAATATACTCTGACAGATGTCGTGTTAAATGTTTCAGTATATTATTTGATAATATAATATTATAGCTTTTTTTACTCTTTATCTATTTACTCTGTAGTAGTTTTTTTATTGGTACTACACAAGAATTCAAATTCAAATTTATTTATTGTCATATAAATTTGTAATCTTACAAAAATCGTACGCTTTAAAAATAATCTATTTGCAATAAAATCAACAACTAGAATAAAAAAAACATGAACCTATGCTAGAGAAGCTAATCATTTGTAAATTAATATCATTATTATCTTTAACTTCAAATTACCTTAAGTCCAGAATAAAAAAGCTACCGAGAAAAATAAGTTTTTTTTTTTCAAGTTTCTATGAACACTTTTTTAACATTTTTTTAAGTAGGTTTGTAAAATAATGTAATACATACATGAAAGCACAGCGCCCCGCCCACCAGCACGTCGTTGGTGCAGTTGTCGACGCGCGCCACCACCGGGTTGTTGTTCGTAGAGCTGCCGCTCTTCATCAGCAGGGATGAGAATATTGCTGGAACCGATAGATAAATATTATCAGCATTTTGAGAAAGACCCGAATTTTAACAATAAAAACCGGGCTGGCTAGTTAGTGGATTTATTTGTTGTTTTTCAACAAGGTAACAAATTAATGTGAAGCTAATAGGACGAAAAAACATACATTGGCAATAAGCAAAATCATTAATTAACTAAAACTTGTGTCTGTTTTAATATATTTAATTCTCACTTTAACTTGGCCATATTACTGTATGTCAAAACGTCAATTTAAAGTTGAATTTAGTGAAAAAATTATTTTTATAAATGATCTAATTTTTTTATATTCCTCTTAGCGGAAAAATCTGAGTGATCCGGCTTCAAAAATCTCGGAAGCTTGCTATAAGGCATCCGTCACGTTTTAATGGCTGCCGTACACACCCTAAAATGTAAGGTTTCATCTGACCAACGGAGACTCCCAAATGGAATGCCACTTATACAATGTACTTGTATAATAATGACCCATATAAATTACTCACAAAACTTCTGTCCGGTGTCTACAGTGGTGGCGGTGACGTAGTTCTTGGCCAGATCCTTGAGGTACTCTTGCCGCGTGCGCGTCGCCATTGTACTAAACTTTGGTGATTGTATCGCGGCGTTCTCGCCGTTTATTACCTGCAACATTATTTAGGTCTTATTAGATATTGTACTTAGTTAGGGCTCATTATGTAATTTTATAATTAGGTTTCTTCTAATTTTAGTAGCCTCCTAACTAGCTATCATTATTAAAATATCGATCTAGCAACCTCATTAGAGTCCCATTTCAGTACAGGTACCCTCGACCTTGTACGACAGTGCCGTTTGTGTAGTTGTCTGACTGTCGAGTGTAATATTAAAACAACTTGTACTTTATAAACAGTAGACAGACACATACGCCTACTTTTTACATAGTTTCGACTCAAGATTCTTGCTTTACCTAGTATTATTTTATGACACACTAAACATAATGTGATTTCGTCGAATTACTTTGTCATCATTGTAACTCGAAAACATCGTAAGGAAACTGACTTATTTGAAGACAACAAAAGACGATAACATGTGTCTACCATAGATGGATCTATTTACCCCATTTTGCTTACCCAAGAGAACATCCCTTTGTTAACAATACGACTTAAAGAAAGAAATATTGAAAAAAACATCAATTTTCATGTTTCTCACCTTGCTTAAAAGTAGATCAGTAAACGCTTCGCCCTTGGGGTAGACCGCTCCATCTTTGATGGGCGGTCCGAATAAAGGCACTTCTTTGGCACGACTCACTGCTATACTATAATGCGTATTCTCCGTACACGGGTCTATAGCCCTCACTACCACAAACACATGTTGGAACTGCGACCGAATATTCCTCGGAGTAAACGGCGCTGATCCGGGCTCTTGGAAGACAATAGTCACTATATCATTCCCTATATGCCTTTTCCGGAGCAACTGCTGTCTGTTGTTGGGCGTGTAGGGAAGCATGGTGGAGACGTGGAACATGATTTCGCAGCCTTGATGTGTTGCAAACACGGAGTACAAGCCAGTGGAGTCAGTTTTATTGTCTAAGCCGGCTTTGTATTTGTCGAAGTCCTTTAAGCGGACGGTGTGGCCGAGCATCTGTAGGAACTCCACGAAGGCCGGGCCCGCTTCCTGGTTGTTGTACATTTCTTCCTCAGTGGACTGTCCGCTCTTGCAGTACATGACGCCTACTTTGTACTGTCGAGTCACGCACTGCTCGTCCAGCCGGAGGAGTTGGTCTTCGGCGCCGTGGTTTTGTATGCCGAGCCTGCAATTAAAGGATTTACTTTTATGATTAAATTTCTTTTTGACAAAACTATTTAATGATGTTAGCATACAGACCACTAGAAATTAATTGGTTTCCTTTAACTATGGAACTCTCTGGTCAAGCCAGTTGATGGAACTGGCTTGACCAGAGATTTTAAAGAACATAATTGGATAGACTAGAGAGGGAGTTATTTTTTGACTGTGACTAAATATGCAAAAATGTGTCTGTAGCTATTTGTTTTTTGAAAATTTAATTTAATCCTAAAAATCTATATGATTGAAAATGTAGCTAAATCAAACTAGAAATTATATCATCACAGTAATTGAGTTAAAGTTGTAATACAGACATTAACGTGATTATTATTAAATAATATTATTGAATAAACTTGCTGAATTATCAGCAAGTTTATTCAGCTTAGTCTGATTGAATCAGCTACGAGTAGATTCAATTTCCTCAAACACTAAATGTATACATTGTTGCTCATATTCACATGTGGTAAATGTAAGTATGCAGTGATAATAATCTATACTAATATTATAAAGCTGAAGAGTTTGTTTGTTTGTTTGAACGCGCTAATCTCAGGAACTACTGGTGCGATTTAAGATATTATTTTTGTGTTGAATAGACCATTTATCGAGGAAGGCTTTAGGCTATATAACATCACGCTGCAACTAATAGGAGCGAAGAAACCATGGAAAATGTGGAAAAAATGGGGAAAATTATTCATCTTTGAGGGCTTCTGTTAATAAGTATTCCACGCGGACGAAGTCGCTGGCACAGCTAGTTAGATATAATTATCATTATTATCAAACTCGCAATCACTAAACCCACAAGCCAAAACTAAAAAAAACTGACCTCAAACAGCTCAACTGTATTTCTGGCACAACATACTCCAGCACATCCTTTGTGTTATACGTCGAGCAGTTGTTTGAGGGTTTTGCAGTAGGTAAGGCGTCTTCTAGGACTGATCCTCTCAGGGTCAGGAGTTCCGAAGTCCTGATGATGAGTCGGAACTGCCACGCCAGCTGAGATTGGGGCGCGGAGGCGTCACTGCCGCCCCGACGGAGCTCCACCCGCTCTTTCTTGATGGAGATGGCGACTGGACCCAGGTTATCGTCCATGCCAAACCAGTTGTGATGATCTGTGAAGCAATTGTATAGTTTGATCACATTGTATTATTAAACTGTAAATTTTGTTGACTGGCCTGTTAGCTTAGTTGGTAGTGGCTCTGCCTTCTAATCTAGGGGTTGCGGGTTCGATTCCCGCCTGACACAAGTATTTATGCATTTTAAAAATGTATAATTTCTTGTGTTGAGTCTGGTTGTTTGTATGTATAATAAGTATGTATTTACAAAAGAAAAGTATATAAGTATTATATCCGTTATCTAGTACCCACGACACAAGCGTTTGCTTAGTGTGGGGCTAGATGGCGCTGTGTGCAATGTCCCGAAATATTTATTATTATATTTATTTATTGTTTTTTTTTTTTTTGTACAAGAGTCTAGTTCCCTCCGCGTGGCGGAGGCCTTTGTTTAGGTTTTTGGTTTCATTTTGCAAGTATTTATATATATATACATATAATATATGTGACCTTAAGGGTCTTAATGAATTTGTATAATATAAATAAATAAATAAATATTCGGGGCATTGCACACAGCGCCATCTAGCCCCACACTAAGCAAACGCTTGTGTCGTGGGTACTAGATAACGGATATAATACTTATATACTTTTCTTTTGTAAATACATACTTATTATACATACAAACAACAAGACTCAACACAAGAAATTATACATTTTTTTTTATTATATATATTATTATATAGTGTACATGTTGAAAAATATTACGAACTTGATTGTTAATTTAAAACTAAAGGTATCTATCTGATACTATTGCCGAAGTTTAATTTATTACACCTAAATCAGGTATGTTATTGTCGACAAAGAAAAAATATACAAATGTCTGTACATTTTTTTTTCTTTCGTTAATAATTTATCGTTCTTCAAGTCGAAGGTGAATTGGTTTCTTCTAGGCAAGCGCGCTAGATCGTACATTACAACGTTGCTTAACATCAGGCGTGTTGTAGTCCAGAGTGAGCCTTACTGGTTTAAAAAAAAAATTAAACTATATAGCTTCTCAGTTTGGGCAAAAAGGGTGGAAAAAGTGGTGGAAACGCCATTTATAAAAACTATCTATCTAATAAACTAGGTAATAAATACGTTACTTAGTAAAATTGTACTCAGATAAAATAGTTTTATTTTTATTTTAGTACACTTTAATTTAATACTAATATTAATTAATTTAAACATTATTTTTTTCTAATTTCCGAACAGTCACACCGAGTGAAAAATGATTAAAATAAAATAAAATAAAACTTGTTTATTTTGCATAATTTCGTTTTACAAAAAGATATTGGAATCCAAAGCCGCCCGAACTAGTTTTCACTGTGTCTCGGGAGCCGATGGCTTATGATTATAAAAAGACTATAACACTCACCCTGCTTATAAAAGTAAGTCCTATAATAGGAAGCTCCCAGGTCTTGGCTCTCGATGGGCAGGGGGGCCAATGACCTCGCGAAGGGGCAGCCATTCTTCCAATGTGTCTGCATCGGAGGGAACTCGAGCATGGAGATGCCGTAGGCTGCTCGGGGCCTGTGCCAGCCGCCCGCCTGGTTGACGATGGCGCCGCGAGCAGTGCGCCAGCATAGGGATACACATCTCTCTTCTTCACCTGTGGATGCGGAATAATAACATTTTTAATGTGTAAAGTGTAGCTTGATTATACTGAATCGGGTGTAACTTTGTAAAATCCATTGCATATGGTAAGTAAGGAAAGATGTGTAGTAGGTATCTTATGGAATCACAGTGAACTAATATACCTATAGTACAGTCAAAGACTCGCTGCCCGCGGTGCCATAAATCATTGGTGCGCTAGGGATAAGCCCGTGCGGTGCATCACTAGATAAATTCTAAGAATCGACCGATTCTTAGAGTATGAAGAATAGTATGCTAGGGACAGCGACTCTGATTCGGAATTAATAATTGTAACTATAGCTATTTATTTTTTTATTAGTAATATTTAGTATTTTATGTTTGTATTATGACCGATGAATATGTAATAAAAAAATATTTTTTACCTATTAAGTTAGATTAGATTCATTTATATTGTCAATTACATACAGTAGTAAAAATATTAAAAAAAAAATCGACAATAAACATCGACACTTCAGTGGTGCGTCACTATGCCTAAGTGTGACAGAGAAGGCAACAGAGTGCGTCCTGTTTCCATGTTTTATTACCTCGCGGGCAGGGAGTCTTTGACTTTAGTATAACATCTTTCAAAAGTAACAATCACTTTATTTCATATGATAACTTCGAAAAACAAGCAAGCCTTTTCTGACTGTTTACATTTCATACCTAATTCATTCATAATGAATGATCAGACCAATTGTGATCATCACTTACTTACCTACCTAAGTACATTATACTATAAATTTTAGGTTGAATAGAATTCAATTGAATTCAATCCAATTTTTACTATAACATTCATAACTAGTAATAGTAGTAGTAATACAAACACATGTATAATAAACATACATCAATCAGTAAACAAAGGTGTAACAGCATTGTCAACATGCCTATTCCACAGAGAAACACAAGTAAACATTCAGGGTTTTAATTGACAAACAAATGTATATTTTCTGTATTGTACATACATACATCCTCAAACTATAAATTAAAAAAATGCAAACAGGTACAATACTGGGTAAAATCACAATCATGGGTTATACATACAGAAACATTAATATTCTTTGTTTACTTTTCCCTAATGTTCCATTAAAATCTCTCACCAGTAACAAATAGGCATCAATAATATCATGCAAATACAACATTAATTCAGGGAAAAACGAGTACCACAAACAGTTCACATGTTTAACTATACAAGCATTAAGTACGGAGAAACACCAAGCACAAAAACATTGATCTAAGTACTTTATGATTGTGTCATAAAGCTCATTTTTCTGTGATACAGATGTAGCATCTAAGGTCAAATGCTCAGGGTAAGACTGTACTAGATAACAAAGGAACAATTACCTCGAGTAAACCTGGTCTTTGACTGTGAACATATTGAAATGCATGAAAAAACTTGGTATTTGCAATCTTATAGTAATCATAACTTGGAGTACAATGTTCACACATGACTTCACAAGCACACGCTGGTGCAATTACCCATTGCATTCTATATTCATGACTATATTTTTCAATGGATGCACAAGATTTTCACAATGAATAAATGCACCACTTATAATGGTAAATATTTTGCTAATATTTTAATAATTAGGTAAGCACTAAGTACTTACTATATAAAGTTTACATTAAGGTACTTATTAAATAATAATTTGAGTAATAATTAACTACTCCTACCTAAAAATAGACTCAGAAGTTATCAATTATAGTTTGTAATAATATTTGTTTTAATTTTTAATAAGAAATAGGTACCTATGTATGTATATGACAGCAAAGAAACAATTATTTCAAAGCAATACATCATCAATATTAGGTCATTTTTGCATCATAAAAAACAATGCAATAAACTGCTAAATACAAATAAAAGCAATGATTAATTAGCACCTACCTAATGAAAATTAATGTAGATAAGTAAAGTTTAATACTTCATGTCAGGTAATTCAATATTCTTTATAGCTATTTGCTTCCCAGTAACAAAGACTCAGTTGCTGGAATCTGTCAATAAATTAATTAGGAATTTAGGCCATAAAAATCCTTTTAAAGATGAGCAGCGGGGTATGTATTGGTATAATGGGTTTCTTGCTTGCCACCTGGAGGTTTCGAAGAGAGTCCTTCAATCGCTCACTACATGCAGAGTGATAGTTTCGGAAGAAAATATTCGGAGCTAGTTCTCAAAAATACGGGAATATTTTGTTGATAACATTTAATGGAATTTCTCCAGGACCCTAAACGTATCTTCAATTGTGATGAGAGTGAATTTGATCTGTCTCCCCAGGAAACGCAAGTACTGGTCAGATAAGGCTCAAAAAATTGTACAGTTGAACTGCCAACGACGAGAAAGAGTGTTTGACTGTTTACTTTCAATTCCTGCTGATGGGGCAATACCTCCACCATTGGTTATGTCTCCGTATAAACGCTATGTTCCATCGCACATCACAGCCAATATACCTAAAGGGTGGGGAATGGGTCACTCTGATTCTGGGTGGATGACGAGTGAGGCATTATATGAATACATAACAAATGTCTTTCACCCATGGTCAAAAGAAAAATACCCAGAAGGTGTGTTTGTCGTCGTGCAATATCAAGCAGAATATTGGGATATTCATAGAAAATGTAGCAAACAATTTGAAAGTAAAATGACAATGAGTGGAAACGTCTGGAAATGGCCAGAGAAAGACGATATCCTAATTTATGACATGAAAGACGTCATATGCAAAATTTAAAGTCCTGGTTTTTTATGAATTTCCACTCTATTTCTAATGTCATAAAGTTGATTTTAGTAGAAAATATTTGGTTGGTCGGAATCTAGCTACTCAGTTATTGGATACACAGATATTTGTAGTCAGTTGGTCGGAAAGTGGCGCTTTCAGTTAATTTCCAGTCGTAACAGTTAAAATCCAAATTTAGGTATTAAAAAGCCATTATAAAATACAATTATGTGCATATTTTCAAATAAAAGTTCGTAATCTTTTGTACAATCATTTTTTCTTTTGACCTCTAGAGTATTTAATCTATCTTTTAAAGGATTCATTTACCATAATCAATCAATAGTTGGAATTTAGCGCCATTGCGTTAATTGTTTTTATACCTACTTAAGCATATCAATTGTACGTATTGTCCTCTAATCAGATATGCCGAGATAGGATGTTTATATTGTTATCTACTTAAATTATGACCCAGGAAAACATTTACTTTATCTTTAATATATTAATTATCTACCTGTATCAATTTATGATGTTATGAATTAGGCAAATGTTGTATAAAGTACTACCTATGTACCTATGTTTTCTGTTCTAAGCAGAAGAGTTTACACAGGTGACTTTTTATTTGTAAATCTAAAGTCAGCTTTATGTTTTATAAAAGTAGGTACCTATACCAAATACAATCCTAGTCTATGTATCCTGTTAATGTAGGATTAATACTTCTGTGTGTCAGATGACACATTAAATTGTAGTTCCCAGCAAGGTTTCAGCTTGATAAACTCTCGACACCAGAGTTGGCCACTCTCATTTGTTAAGAAGAAGAAGAAGACATGATTAATAATACTTAAGCACCATTATCATGGGTGACAAAGATACAGTTACATTCCAATTTATAATACAATCATGATTTTATGCATGGGTAATCCTTTCCAAGTGATGATTCATCCTCCAAGAATGCCCAAGATCACCTTAGCAGACTTGGACAATATAAGGTAATTTCACATTTAGCATGTGCTGTAGGCCTGTTTTAGGCTTAACTCATGAATTATTCAATGTTACAAGAACAATATGAACTGTGAGAGCTGTATTATTATGTCACCTGATTCACAGATGACACAATACTTTGTAGTAAGTTGTGGATTTATTAGGCAAGCAAAACTAAGCTGTATTTCTATAGAAAATATAGTACTAGATCAATCTGAGTTAAACTGTTTTTCTAGTTAGTAAGTTCTTAATAGCAATTTGGAAAAGCTGAGTGTCTGAGAAGACAATAAACAAAGTTGTTAGTAGAAGATTTCCTAAAAAATGTTTGTCCCTATTGAATTTCTAGTTTTTTTTTTAAATCTACTTACAAGCTAAACAATTGCTTTTTAAAGGTACAACTCAAATGAAAGCACAATATTATAATAATTGTATCAACTCACCTCCAAGTTCATTTCTAAAGAATGGACAGCTCTCCACAAGTTCATTGGAGCGTCCATCGCCGGTGTCTGGGACAGCATCCTCCCCAGGAGGCAGTCCTCGAGTAGCAAGCAGGGAAGCAGCCGAGGCTCCTGTAGTTGTGTTGCGTCTCCGGCTCAGCAATGCGCCTCGAATCTCTGCTGCATAGCTCAAATTTGCCATCAATGACTGGCAGTCATGGTGAGCAAACTGCTTTCTCTTTGATGTGTCATTCACTACAGCGAGTGTCGAGTCGTCCAGTGGCGGGCGAGATATGGCCGTGGCAGCGCCGCCCCACAACTTGTTCAGCTTGAGGCGTGGCTTGGGACTGGCGCTGGCTCGAGGCACAGGCCCGTCTGCGTGGTCACTGTTGAGCGCTTCGACGAGGCGCTCCACACGGCCCAGCCCTTGCGGCTTGTCCGGCGCTGACACGCCGTTGTAGTTATGCACCATTGCGGGCAGCCGCTCGCTGCCTCCGCCTATCACGTCGATCGAACCGTGACTTCCATACTCCCGGCGCAACCCGTTTCCAGACGGATGCTCGCCGTATATCAAGTCGAGACTCGAATTGCTGCGATATATAACATCTCTTGACTCCTTTCTTCTGTTGTCTGGAGCGTACATGGCATTATTTTGTTGAATATGACCCTTCTTACTTTATGATGTTTCATACACTTTTTGCATTACTGGTAGCAAACTTTGATGTAGTTCACCAATAGAATTAAGGCTTTATACTACGGCTTGTAAGGTTTCACAGCACCTAAACGGAGAGATGGAACCTGAGAAAGATTTTTTCTGGTTTGCTTTTCACGACACTAGGAAGTCCCCATACAATACAAAACAAGAGCGAATTCGATTAGATAGACATAGAAACAATATTTATAATAATAACTGGAAAGTAGTTATGTACTTAAGTACTTTTTCTTTTATTTTACTGAAGATCTTGGATTAGGACACTTCTTTTACAAAATAAAATCGCGTAATTTGTGATGTGAAGTGTGAAGTCAGTCAAACAACCACCACACATACACAGAAAAAAAAACATGTTCGTTCATTTGATTTCGTCTGAGGAGTGAGTGAGTTATTTTTTTGCTCGAATCATAAGGGCCGTTTACACTTACTTACTTGTATGATACAAAAATAAACTTTGTTTTTGTTCCTGAGTTTGAGACCTTTACGGTCAGAGGTACGGTCAGTATGTGTCTCTCTTTAAATAAAGGAACGAGTGATTAGTTTCAATAAGGTTTCAATAGTTTGCACTTTTTTAGTTTCCCTAATTTACCAAGTCTACTCTAACCATAATAACCTCTGTTGATTTAAAATTGTGCCTGCTATATAGCCGAATATGGCTTGAAATATGCAAAGAACTGTTTTGTAATATTCTCACAAGTAAAATGTTGGCAATTATAGTTTTCTTTTGAGTAACGTTTACGTATTGGTTGCTAGACGGTTTTAATTGTTTTTAGTTGAAACCTTGAAAATAATATATGATCGTAGAGAGAGTATGTATCTCTCTACGTACCGTAAAATGGGGCGACTTTCAAATTACGAGGTGACTTTGATGATTACTTTTTTTATTTACATTTTCATTAATATATTTGAATTTACTGAACGCATCCTTTTGTTCTTTTTTGTATAGCAACTCTGATATTGTCGGCCATTTTTTCTCGAGGCGTGAGCGCAGAGGAGTGTGTGCATCAATTGTAAAAAAATAATTTGGGCAGGCATTAAAAACATGCCCAAAATCATATGGTGAAAACTTCTGTGGTGCAAACGTGAGTATTGTTATTACATTGTTACTGATTTGGTAGGCTAATTGTAAGATTCAGTGTGATTCCGAGCGTTTATAGAGTGTTTGTTGGGGGCCATGTTTTTTCACTTTTTAGACTATGAATATAATATGGGGCTTATTTGATGGACTGCATGAGGTGACTTTGATAGCTATCAAAGTTACCCTTGAGCCTAACTGATTATCGTTTTTTAACTAAATGTGCTGGTTATCAAAGTGACCCCTTTCTTTGATTTTTTAGGTTAAGAATGGTACGAGATTATAAGAAACCGGCGGGTAGTCGCAATTACAGGAACTATACGGAAGATTCCCTCGAAGAAGCATTAGAAAAGGTTACAAATGGTGACTTGAGCATTAATGCAGCTTCTTTAAGTTATAAAATACCATTTGGAACATTATATAATAAATATAAGGGCCTACATGGTTCGTTTATCAGTATGTCTGCATGATAGAAGATTTTTCTGAGGGTAAAATTGTCGTGTTGGGGTTTAAGTCAATAAAGAAAAATAAAACTATATTTAGAGCTGTTGAAAGTGACTTATCCATTATAGAAGAAAAAGATATCATTACATATCTCCCCACACCGAAATTGGAAAAAAGTTCTTACATATTCCCAACTGACGTGAATGTAATAGAATTGTGAGTACATTTAATGAGTAGGTACGTAAGTTAGTTTGATCTCTGTCATAATAAGTTGTTTCCTAATAAGTAAGTTAAAATTACATTTGTATAACATGTGTACTGTGTAGTATAAGGTTGATCTCGTAAATAATAATTTGTTGCCAAATAAGTAAGTTTAAATTACATTTGTATAACATGTGTAGTATAAGGTTGATCTCGTATATAATAAATAAGTCTGATTACCTTTAAAAAGAGAAAACTGTAATTGTTTCTTTAATAGTTAGTTTTTTATGAATATATATGGTTTAATTAAAATAAAAAGTGTTTTAAAACTGGTGATCAAATTAACCCCCTTGTTCAAAGTCGCCCCTAAAAATTTTAGAGACGCGTAATTTTTTTATTTATGGGTGGAATTTTGTTTTTGTTTTTTTGATCTATTCCTTTACGGGGCGGCTTCGCTTATACGTCGAAAAAACAGCGTCTATCAAAGCGACCCCGTTCCAAGTATAGAGTTGATAGGCTACAATTTATTTTTTTTCTCAGAAAGTAATGATCAAAAATTTTTTTTTATTGCAGTTAACGAAAGTGTAAGCCAAGTCGTCGATGTTGTATTTTTTTGTATATTTCTATGTCGTAAAATGAAGGAGTTATTTCAATTTAAATTTTAAAATTAATCAAAGTAACCCCATTTTACTATGATATTCTGTGTACAATAAGGTTTAAATTTTTGGCTGAGTCTATTAATACGGGTACCGTACGAATAATTTTATTTTATCAATTGAAGTGCAAATTTTAAAAAAAATGCGTTTTTTTTTTAATTTAAACTAAAAAATCAAACCTACTGTGGTTTTGGGTGGTTATAACAAAAAACCTAACCTACTGTGGTTTTGGGTGGTTATAAAAAAATAACCTAACCTACCGTGGTTTTGGGTGGTCATCAAAAAAATTAATCTAACATACTGTGGTTTTGGGTGGTTATAAAAAAAAATCTAACCTACAGTGGTTTCGGGTGGTTATTATGTCGCACGATTGTATGTTTTAAAAGTCCGTAAAACGAAACGTCAGTGGCCGCCATAGCGTAAAGAACAACAAATAACGTAATATATAACAAGCTCATCATTCAATGAGGACTTTTTCTGACAGCTGAATTAAAAAATAAAAAATGGTGTAAAAAATGCTCAACAGATGGCGTTGTATGTTGCCCCTGTACAAGCGAGTTCTTCATAATACGTGAAACGGAACGTTACATAAACTTTACAATGCAATTTTATTTATATTCAGTATGAGTGAGACCAGTTTTTGGTAAAATTAATTTATTCTGGTAATCAATTTACAAAATACTAATATAAAAGTTAGACAACGATGTCTTTAAAAATATTCCACATTTTTTTGACTGACATGACATATATTTTGAAATCCCACCATCCATGATTTGTATATATGTTGTATACATTTTGTTTTGTGTATGTATTGTCTGTGTTTGTATTTTCGAAGTAAAATGAAGAAAAACTAAAATATTGAGTTGTTTTTGTTACACCAACCTACAAGTTCAGAGTTCATTTAGTTAAACAATGTCGTCCGAAAAAAGAAGAAGTATTTGTCTTGTGATGTTCTGTAAGAACATTGGTAATCTACCATGCTGTACGTATGTTGGTGAGAGGGTCAACCTAGGTAGGCGTCATTCTTGTTTAGGTATTTGGAATCTTCCTTAACTTGAACAAAAATTAAAAGGGAATCACAAGTTAGCTGGTGTTTAATGATTACTTTTGACAAAATTAATAAGTAACTAAAACATTTTTGGACATGCCTTTGCACTAATATTGCTTTTTATCCAGTTGTCTTCGCGTTACGCTTTCGTAATTCGTTTTTTAGTGCCGGTAAAGTCCAAATACCATAATCCTTGCTCATTATATCAACAAGTAACCAAAACAATAACAACGAACAACAAAGTAACAACAGTAACAGGTGAAAAACTTAACAAAACCAAAATAACAAGATAACAAATTTGAGCAACGAAAGATGAAAACAGTGCACCGAGATTGAGATTCAAGAGCAATGTGAGTGATGTGATATGACGACACGCCACACTAGTTGTCAAACAAATGTCAACCATCAACGAAATGACATGCTCTTTGGTGTACATTAACAGTATACAGCGACATCTATTGAACCTATTTTAAACTATTTTTTTTTAATTGGCTCCCGAAAAAGCCTTATTCATTCTTAATTAACAAAAAATAGAATACCCGTGCTCTCTCTACGACCCGTGCGAATAAATATAATTTATTCGTCCGGTACCCGTACAAATAGTCACATCCTAAATTTTTAATGGTCTTGGCCGTACAACTAAGAAGTTAAATTGGAGTTTTCATTTCAATGAAAATGTCACTGTCATATTAAAACGATTTTTTTCATTGTTTATTTAATTTTTCAAATTTTATATTCTTAACAAATTTATGTTAATTAATAATATTAAGTTGTAAAATATTTCCCTGTGTTATTGTTGCTTAAACGTGCTTTTAGTTTATTTTGGTTAGCTTTAGAAGCTTCTATTTAAGTTTTCATAGTCATAATAATGACCGTTTCTTTTATAACTTTAATATGTTTAACGTAATAAGCTTGCTTTTCAAAATTTTTGCTTTTGGTTTTATTTTATCGACCGAACCATTCAGCGTTTGTTTTTTAGCTTATCCGTTACGTGAAATTGGCAAAATTGCGGTAACGCTGCAGAAGCCATATAAAAAAGTGGAAGTAATTTTTCAAATGTTTACGTTCATGGGGGTATATTTTACTCAACATTGTGCGTTATTACCATTATTACTTTGTATTTGTGAACAAGTCTATGCGTTATTCTTAGCTCCTGGCTATATTAACGAAGTGACAATAGATATTCACGACCGTTAATAAATAAAGTTGTATTAGTACTACTCGCATACTTTGATTTTAACAATTTTGTATTTAATGTATTTATTCCTTCGATAAACTCGTTGTCTCCAACATGAATGATGCACCGGCTCGACAGGTTTATGTTATTCAATTGGACCAAAATGTTCAATTTGAATCTCAAGCTATACCCCTGCATATATTGGAAAATGTAAGTATCATACCGCAATAAAATATCATATTATCCTTTCTTGAAAATAATGACTTCTTTGGCATGTCCACCAATGGCGAAAAATCATCTGACCGCCATATGTGCAGAGAGACTACTAAGAATGGAGCACACCCTAGCCCAAATTCCCACCATCATCTCCCCATCGCCACAAGACTTATTGCTCATATCATGATCTATTGGATAAGCCGAGATTCCTCTGCGCGTGAAGCTATTTAAGTTGAGTTAGTAGATTATGTATTCAGTAAAACAGGATCTTTAACAAGCTAACAGTTAAGACTTGTACCCTGTACATAAGGTGTGGCTAATATAATTAACACACAAACTTAATAATTTGCTTACCTTTTGAGATCTATCACTCTTAAATACTATGAATAACTGACTCAGGACCCCACACTTTGTAAAAACCTTATAAAGTCTGTAAGGAGGTATGAACTAGTAACAGTCTTCAATCAACTCACCTTCAGCTTAATAATTATATGTAAGTAAGCGTCACCTTCATAATATCAACTAGGGATTTCACATGTTATTTAAGTGAGGGGATTTTTGATTAAAATATTAGGGTATACTGAAATTCATACCATATATTGTGATAAAAAGATACTGTTAGTTACTTTATTGGATAAATTATTATTATGGTAGGTAAATAAGTAAATTTAATTAAGTGCTGATTTTGTTATTGCAGAAACATGGACAACCATTGGAGTTCTTTGTTGGTAAGAAAAACACATATTTATCTATACAATTTCAGTATCTCTTTTGTTGTATTATGTTTGACATCTTAAAAATATTCAGCAAAAGTATATGTATTTAGTGAGTGAACAGTACACACAATACAAGCACAAATTCACAATCATTTGCTTTGTATGATAGGGGCCCTCCATTAATCACATGAGGCTTGAAAGGAGGAGAGGGGTCCATAAAAAAGTCACGAAATATCACAAGGGGGAGGGGGGTGTAGTAACATATCACGTGTATTTATTTTTTCGACTAACGCGCGATATTCAAAAACAACCTGCAAGTCCTGTAACCTTTCTGTTTACCGCTAGGCATTAATGTAATATTTAATTTGAATAAAATTGGAAAATTAAGATTTTTTATAGTTCTAAAAATACATGTGATATATGGGGGGGGGGGCGGTTAACCATAAACCTCACCATGTATCACCACGGGGGAGGGGGGGGGGGGGGGTTAAAAATGCCAAAAAAACATCATGTGATTAATGGACGGCCCCATACTAGATGGTGCTGTATGAAATGGCTCTGAATATTTATTTATACTTTCAGAACCTCAAGTACCAGTTGCAGATAATATAGGCCAAAAACAAGAATATCTTGATGTATATGGTTCCAAAATTGAAATTGGTCCATCAGTAATAAACACACTCGATGTAACAAAAACAGATGGATTTCCAGACTATATAAGCAATCAATACACTGCTCTTAAACTTGATGGTTCTTTACCACTAATTCCAATTGGTATTAAAAAGGAACTAACACCAGCAACAACCACGGAAGCAGTCCAAATCTTAAATAATAAAAAAGAATTGAAACCATCATCCAGAGTCAAGATTAAAAACTATGGTAAGCCCTTTAAGTACATCCCTGTTATATACACATATTATGTGCATAAGATACTGCCTTTGTTAACTACCATTATGCTGACAGACAAGTTTTATGAATAAATCTATGAGAATTTCTTTTTAAAAAGAAATTCTCATAGATTTATTCATAAAACTTACGAGTTTAAATTTGTACAATTGAAAAAATCATTTAAACCAGTGTTACACCCTAGGCTGCAGCAATGCTTAACATCAGGCAGGTTGTAGTCAAACGTAAACCAATCCCATGTAAAAAAAATTAAAATAATCTAATGTTGCATTTGGCAAAGCAAAAATTTAAGTCATTAATAAAATATATGTCTGGTCAACACTTACTTTTATCACAGTAGACCTTCAGTGTAGTCTGTATAAGCATAATTTATTCATCTTAACTTTTGATATTTCAGTTCACATATCAGATACCAGGGTTCCACCTCGAGCGTTTGCTGTCCTGCCATCTGTGCTACATTTTAGAGGAAAACTGATATTACCACGGAGAACTATATCGGCCAATGTGCGTTTTGGTCCTGTACAAGGTGATATAAACCACTTTATATTTAAAACTTAAAACACTTACTTAAAACTTTAAATACTTATTTTAAAAGTAATCTTGGTACAAATAGATTTGTATCTCAATCAATCTATTTCTGTAGTCTAAATTGGTTAAGTGTATGTATTTCAACATATTCTTCAGGTTTCGTCAGATTCAGGTTTGAATCCTGTCAGTTGTGACCATTTTCTGATTTTCAAATTAAGTTTTTTATTTAAATTTAATTGGGGTGGTACTTACAAATATTTACAATATATCATAGAAGTAAAGTTTTTTAAACACCAATATGTCTGTCATATACAGGTATCCGTAAAATCATAACAAAATCAGAAGCCGCAGAGTTACTGACGTCATCAGATCCAGCAACACCTGTGTTTCTTCTGACACACGATGAAGAGCATGTTATACATATAGATGTTACAGATAAAGGTAAATATGTTATTTTGTTTATGTTTTGTGTTACGAAAGTAATCTATACATAAAACTCAAAGGTGACTGACTGACTGATTGACTGACTGACTGATATAGTGATCTATCAACGCACAGCCCAAACCACTGAACTGATTGTGCTAAAATTTGGAATGAAGGTAGATATCATGACGTAGGCATCCGCTAAGAATGGACTTTTGGAAATACCACTTTTAAAGGGGTGAAATAGAGGATGCAAGTTTTCCTTCTTAATGCGAGCGAAGCCGAGAGCACCCAGTATAAATAATGTAGAATAGGTACTGAAGGCCAATTATGAGTCACATTTGAGCAACATTACATTTAATATAAAAAAAAAACATTTATTATGATATTTATAAGCAAAACTTTTCGATTTCTTGCTTCCAGATAAATCAAACTGGCTTGGTCTCCTGCCACTTGGCCAAGAATCATTCATGGCGTCCCCTGCATCGAGTAATGTTTGGATCTACGAGGAAAACAACGAGCTGTACGCTCTAACTGGCCAGCCAATACGGCCGCGAGTGCCTCTGAAGATTGGATACAGCAAGAAGTTTTGTGAAGACCATGGTATAGCGAGGCCAGGGTTGGATTTGGAGACAGGTAACATGCAACAAGCATGCATTTGTTTTTGTGGTTTTAGTTCTTTCAATTCTTTTTTTTTTTAACTTGAACCGGTTTGCACTTGGCCATAGTTTACCTGATGGTAAGCGAAGGCTATGGCCTAAGATGGAGCGTGCTTACCCGATAAGAACCGATTCACTCTCGCTTCTTTTATTCTACGTGCTAGCTGACCACAGCAGCAGGTTTCACAAATCAAAAAATATTAATTATTAAGTTTTCACGCGGAAATTAGACGGTAATATGATTAAACTTAAAATTACCTAAACTGATGCTTTTTTAACAACGACGGTCATACATCAAAGTACATAGAAGTTTCAAAGGCGTTATTGTGCCTGAGCGAATTCCGAATTTGTGAAACACTCTGCTGAAGACGACGTGAGTGATACCATAGCTCAATTACATGAGCTGCTGTTAAATTAGATTTGTTTTTCACAATTTTAATTATTTTTCAACAAGTCTCATATGAAAATACTAGTAAGTGCTCGCGGCTTCGCTTGCAATAAAAAACTTGCATCCCCTATTTCACCCCTTTAAAAGTAGCATTTCCAAAAATCCTTTCCTAGCGGTTGCCTACGTCATAACATGCATGCCAAATTTCATCCCAATCCGTCCAATGGTTTGAGCTGTGTGTTGATAGATTACTATGTCAGTCAGTCAGTCAGTCACCATTGAGTTTTATATACATATTTAGATTATAATATTTACATTGCACTAAAGGAATGAATGGTTTTATTTCTTTCTTTCAGTAAACTCAATACAGTGGTGGTGCAACGAGTGCAACAAAGCGCTCGCGTCCGCTGCACTTCTGAAGCGGCATACAGATGTTAACCACAAGGTGGGATAAAGTTAACATATTACACATTTTTGTTTTATATGTGTGTGACAATAAAGAATTATCTATCTATCTATCTATCATGAAATATAAATACATAAATATAAGTATAACATAGTAAGTACTATTTTGTAACGTTCCATCCTATCATCCTATATTACATTAAACAAACGAAAATGTTGGATAATATTGTCCAACCCTGTAGGTCTATTTTACTGATATGAAATGGTAAGTATATAAAGCGCTTTATCTATGAAACTTAAATAATGGAACCTTATAGAGTAATAAAGTTACTGTTAATCGTGTTTTTTTTTACACTTGCCCGGTATTTTGTAACGCTTTGAAGTGAGAGGGTGGATATAAAAGCGTTATCCATGAGGTTTGGCTACCTAAGTCTATCTAGAGGGTATTAGGTAGTCAATAAATAAAAGGTTAGACTATTGTTACTAATAATTTACGTATATTTAAATAGGTATTCAAAAGGTGGTAGTCTCACTTTACAATTTTGATTAGGTTTCTTATTTACTTTTGAATTTACAGGTAGTTTAAACAATGATTAGATCTATATATATATATATATGGGCGCCAGCCTTAGCTCAAGGCGATAGAGAATGAGTACTCTTTAAATTACACAATTGTCCTCAGGGTCGAGGAGAAATGCCTACACCAGGGTTTCTAGTTGCAACCAGTATGCGTTTTAGTCAGTCAACAACACAATAAAAGTATAAAGGCACCAGGCATTATATATGCCTGGTGTTACCGGCTTAGTGATGGGGACGGAGTCAGGGCGGAGACACCCGCCATAGAGGGCTGGAAGAAGCTGCAAGCTCTCCCAACACGGTTGGTGACCTCCGGCACCCCGCGCCCAAAGCACGATGTAGAAATGTGAAGTAGGTGTGTGTTGTGAAGTAAGTAGGATTTTGTGCGGCCTAGGCTAGCAGCCTTAGACCGTGTAGATGAGTTGTAGAAGGGAGTATTCTTGCGAGAAACTTAAAAAACCCTGTTAACAAACAGTTACATTTATTTTATGTTCCGCTTTAGAGGGTAGATGGTATCTGCACGCACCGCACTTATGTCGTAAAACTTACCCAGAATCTGGGGTTTTTCCTCTCACAGATCAGCGGCTGCGTGCTAGGATGAGGTCCGCAGGCCTCATCGACCAGCACTACCTCCAGCAGACAGCAAATATAGCAAACCGCCTACGACAAGAAACGTGGAAGATTAATCCCGGTGAACAGGTTCTTTCACTGAGCTCTTTTTCACGAACACTCACCAACAACGAGGGAGTTCTTATTTACGGAGCGTGGCGAGTTGACCGAACTGCTTCTGCCGGGGTCTGCGGGTCGAGAGACCGCCCCAGACCCCGCTTACATTTTTCTTGCCGTGCGCGTTTCTATCTGTCGAGTCACCTTTCACGTCTCTCTGACAGGTTAGAAAATAATGTCAATTCGACACTTGACATTGACAGTCGCAACCCAAATCTTTGTTTTGCGACTGCGCAACGTATCGACATTTAGCCATTTTATACTAAATGAACGAAATGAAATGAGGGGTTACACAAGGCCCCCCTCAGAAAAGAATTCACGCAGTGAATTCACGGCTGCCCTCAGCCGTAAACTACTGAAACAGCTACCGCAAGATAACAAAGTTTGCGGAAGTTGAAGACCAAAAATTAAAATATCCATTAAAAAGATTTGTTGGATCTTTTTTAGTAGTGTAACAACCATTATAGGTTAATAAAACTAAAAACAACAAATTTCCAGAAGTCTGGACTACCAACCTATCCTATGTACAATTAAATAACCAGAAACTTATAAACCAAAAGTGGTCTTATACCCAAACCAAGACTAAATCTATCTTAAAAATACTTATTTCTGCAACAGCTTCACAAATTTTATAGTTTATTTAGTTTTTAATTTCCAATATAAATATTTTTTCTAATAATTTATTCATTTTATTATGTAACACTTGTGGGAAGGAATAAAAATAAATGTATATATCTGATTCTACTATGTTTTTAATCCCTGCAAAACCTCTATAGGTAATCATATAATTACATAAGAGTAATATAATATTAACACTAGTTAGAAAATGTTAATCAAATTATTATGCAGTTTGCTGAATGTAGTCAAGCTTACTGGGAACAATATTGATATATTATCTACTTGTGAGTATGATATAGATAAACTAATAGATAAATCCCCAAGTATAATTTACACACCTAATGTGCATAAGCTTGTTAGTATGTCTGCTATGGCTTATTATTTGACCAGGGTACAACGCCGCCCTGTAGACTTATGAGTTTCCTATTTGTAACGCGGTAGGACGCGAAAAGCACCCTTCATCTGAGTTACAGATGCCAAGTGAAGGCGTGTCTAGCTAGAGACACTATAGTGTAGTGAACATATACAGTTCTTTAGAGCTACGTAGGTAGGTACGTAGAAGAGTTGTACGCGTTTAGAGCTTATTTTTAGAGTCCGCGACAACTGCTCTGTTATGTGTAACGGCACTGTGAGTTTAGTATCCGCTTTACATGTAGAAAAGTTTAGTATTTGTACGCGTTTAAAGCTTGCTTATAGAGTCCGCGAAAACTGCTCTTTAATTTCTTAGCGGCCTTGGCCCATTTAAGTTGTAAACTACATAAAGTAAGCATATATTTGTGATGTTTATTAAAGGGATATATTTACATAGATTACAATATTATATTAGATTAAAGATTGTTCCAAGAAGAGTAGGGAATGGTGTACCGGCCTAGTACATCAGACTGAATAAATAGTATGAAGAAGCAGTTTTATAAATAAATAGGCTGAAGCAATTTGGGAGGATATGGGGATATGCTCAGCACAAAAAGTGAAAGACAAAAGATTAAAGTTGAAGAATTAGACAGAAATTTGAAAAGAAAACAACCTTGGCTTCGGGTATAGTTCCCGCAGAGTGGCCTTCGGTTCTGACATTACATGCTGTATACTTACATAAATATTTTTAGTTATTATCATTTATTCCCCCTATCAGGTATTGTACCTACATTTGCTACATTAAGTTTTTTGTTTACCATTTTTAATAATTTAGGTTAATTTGCAATAATTTAGATTTCTTAATTTAGTGGTGAAGAGCTGTTGTCAGAAAACTATGCTAACTAATAATAACTTACTCATCTATCTTAAAATCTATTTGATCCCCCCCCTCGTTGTTGTGTTTATTAATATACTGCTTATGTCTACTTATTTACAGTTTTATTTATTTTCCCTAACTCCTGTTCAAGTTAGGTAGTTAGTAAAATAGTGTTGATTTAATTTGTGTTCCTATTTTTTAAGGTAATAGGGAATTTTATTGTAATAGGAACGCAAAAATCATAGACTGCTATCTAAATAGCAAGTAAATAATTACAGAAGAAGTTGATTCTCATTACCAATCAACTTCCAAGACAAATTTTCAATATGATAAATTGTTAACAACAAGTGAGCATATACAGCTCTTTAAGAAGTGGTATGCCTGTATAGATTATTACAGGTATCCAGAAAAGTATCCTGACATACAGAAACAAGTATAAGGCGTGTCAAGCTTAGGACACTATAGAGTGAGTATGTCAGTACTCTCAGAAGACTTTCCTATAAGAAGGTGTTGTTAACAATCTCTCATTTGTATAGTCCAATATTTATAAGTTTGAGTTATTATTAATTTGTGACCTTTATGTCCTTTACATGCCATGCTCCTATGTCACGACCCTGCTCATCTATCAAGTCATATACCATTGATGCTCTTTTTGCTGCCACAATGCACTTTATGTATTTTGGTGCTAATTTGGCCGAAAAGAATTTGTCCTTGCTACTAAGAGGAAATGTTCTTTTCCAAACGGTTTGCCCTACTTTTAACTCTAAAGGTCTTCTGCGAAGATTATAGTAGTGAGCGTTTTTACGATGTGCTGCTATGAGCTCCTCTCGTACTCTTTGGAATACATCCGATAACACACCTAGGTCGCGAGCATGATCATCTCTCGATGGAAACGTAAGTTCTGTCAGATCCAGCGGAGTTTTATCGTATAGTTCACCGGTTACTACCGCTTCACGTCCATGGATTAAGAAAAACGGTGAATATCCAGTGGCTTCACTCACTGATGTGTTTATCGCGAACTCAATCTGCGGTAGGTGCATATCCCAATCTCGATGGTTTTCTTGTATGAGGGCTGCTATTGCTGTCACTATCGTTCTGTTCTGTCTTTCTACAGTGTTGACTTGAGGACAGTAACGTGGCGTTAGATGAGCCTGTGGTATGCTGTATTTATGAAATAGAGCCTGTATCTCATTTCCAGTAAACTGCGTTCCATTGTCAGATATTACTGTTTGTGGGATACCATGCTTCATGAATACATCGTTTTCTAGATGTTTTACGACATTTGCTGCCGTAGCTCGGCGCAATGGAAATATCATAACGTATTTCGTGAAACAGCACATGACGACAAGTAAATGAGTATAGCGATTTCTAGATACCGGAAAAGGTCCTGTTAGGTCTATACTTAGGGTTTGGAATGGACGACAACATTTTTTAGGCGACCCCATTAGACCTGGGGTTAATTGTGGTGGTATTTTATGAGCTAAGCACGTATCGCAATTCCTTATGAATTTTGCTACGTCTTTATAAAGTCCAGGCCAATAATATGTCAGAGCTATTTTCCTATGAGTTTTTAATATCCCTAGATGGGCAGAAGTTGGTAGACAATGATGACTTTGGATAATTGTTTCCCTCTGATGTTGTGGTACTACTTCTTTCCATTGAAAGTCTTTGATTAATTTGTTTGCCAACTTTGTATAACGGAACAGTCTGCCGTTTCTCAGTATGAAATTCCGACAGGATAACGGCTTCTTCTGTATTTTCTCCACTATTCCATCATACCACACATCGCCAGTTGGACCTGGTACCTGTTCTGTTGTGATTGTCGCAACTTGTGGCACGAATCTGGACAATGCGTCTGGTACTACGTTGTCCTTTCCTGCGCGATGTTCTATCACGAAATTATATGGGGATAGCCTACAACCCCATCTTGCCAATCGACCTGTCGGGTTAGATAAATTTAGGAACCATTTTAAGCTGGAGTGATCCGTTATGATCTTAAATGGTTTGCTACCCTCTATGTACGGCCTAAAGTGTTCTACGGAGAACACCACTGCCAGAGCTTCCCTCTCCGTTGCAGAATAGTTAGCTTCAGGTTTTGTCAGAGATCTGCTTGCATAGGCTATTGGGTGTTCCTTGCCGTCTATCTCCTGGGATAGCATTCCTGCGATTCCATATGCGGATGCATCACAGTGCAGAGTGAATGGCTTCGCGAAGTCCGGGCATGCCAGGATCGGTGAGGTTATTAATGCCTGTTTGAGGGTATTGAAAGATTGCTCAGCCTCTTCCGTCCATTTGAAGGGTGGAGCTTTCTTACTCGTGCTCGTGAGTTTATTAAGAGGAGCGGCGATTATACTAAAGTCTTTTATGAACCTTCTGTAGTAAGACGCTGTACCCAGAAACATTTTGACTTGTTTCTTAGTGGTTGGGGTAGGAAACTCTAGTATAGATTGTACTTTTGCAGGATCCGTATGTAAGCCCTTTTCATCTACTATGTACCCCAAGTATTTCAGTTGTTGTCTAAAGAATTGACATTTAGATGCTTTGATCGTCAAGCCAGCCTGCTTGAGTCTGTCCAGAACTTTTTGTAGTAGGTCTAAGTGTCCTTGAAACGTGTTATGGCAGATCACAATGTCATCTAAGTACACGAACACGTGATTGTCAAAGCCGTCTGAGCCAAACAGCAAATCCATTAATCGTTGTTGGGTAGCTGGTGCTCCCGTTAGCCCAAAACACATCCTTTTGAAATGGAAGAGACCTCGACCTGGTACTGTAAATGCTGTCTTTTCCCGTGAAGATGGTTCCAGTTCGATTTGCCAGAACGCCGAGCTTAAATCTATTGACGATAAATATTTTGCGTTTTTTAAGCTGTCCAATATTTGACTTATGTACGGCAACGGGTACGCGTCATGTTTCGATACTTGATTTAGTTTTCTACTATCCAAACAGAAACGCCATTCTCCCGAGGGTTTTGGTGTCATCAACGTTGGGTTGTTCCACCCACTATGGCTTGGCTCCACCACATCCAATTCCAGCATTTTATCTAGTTCTCTATTTAGTTCTTTCAATTTCTCAGGAGACATGGGATAGTAGCGTTGCTTAATGGGTTTTGCTTCCCCCGTGTTGATAGTATGTTGTATAAGGTTAGTCTTCCCTAGCCCTACCTTTTCGTACGCTATCTCATCATATGCCTTTATCATACTATCTACTAGTTTAATTTGTTCCTCTGTTAATGTGTCCCTCGTTTGTAGACAGTTTATTGTGGCTACCTGCTTTACTTTTACCTGAGCGTGCCATGGTAATGTATGTAAAGTGGATGGTTTTATGTTAAAAGCCTTCCAGAAATCCCATCCAAACAAGACCGGGTCTTTTACCTCAGGTACCACTCTAAATGTGACAACCTTAGTTTGATTTTGAAGTGTCACTAGCAAAATTATATGCCCAATTATTGTTGAGTATGCGCCGTTTGCCGACTGCATAGCATTATCACATGTGTCTGTGTTTAAGGTGGCTCCTAATTGCAAAAAGTATTCATGTGAATTATTACCCAAAACTGAAATCATGGAGCCGGAGTCCATCAACCCGTCAACTGGTTGATCGTATATATGTACTGTTAATCTAGGTCTGTCATCAAAATCGCTATCCTGGATCGAAGCTACTTTGTAGGTGTTAAAGAAGAGTTTAATTGTATTTAACCAGGCAGCCCACTCATCACTCCGATCCTTACATATTAGTTTTTTGAAGTTGATGGTTTTACTTGACATGTTGGACAAGGCTCCCTAGAGCCTTTCCTTGCGCAGACGGGGCATTTAAGAACAGTGTACCCCTTCAATCCGCATCGGAAACACACGAGTTCTTTCGGGGCCTTACAGTTCCGTAAAGAGTGCCCTTTGACGCGGCAACGGACACAGAACCAAGACGACGAACTTGGTGGCGATGTTGTGACAGCAGCTACTTGTGGTACTGAGCCTTTGTATACTAAGTCTGAGGCCAAGGTTTGTGATGAATTTCTAGGTGGTTCCTTAAAGTATTTAACACTTAATTGGTGCCTTTCAAGTTCTTTACACCTGCTCCGCAACTCCTGCAGTGAATTTATGGGGACCAGTACCAGTTTCTCTGCGAAAGTTGGACGGATGTTTCTCCTAATGATTCTCAATTTTTCTTCTTCCGGCAAGGGGGTCCTAAGCCTAGAGAAGAAGTTCAACATCACTGAATAGTAAGTTGAGAAGGACTCATCGGCCCCCTGAGTGCGTGACTTTAGTTCCTCCAGGATGCGATGGTCGAAATCATGAGGCAAAAATTCCTCCAACAACTCCTGTTTAAGCTCTTCCCATGAACCGATAGTTGACCGAACCCCTCTGTACCATAATAACGCCGTGTCTGTGAACAATTCTGCCGCCGAACGATAAACCTTTTGGTAAGACAAGGAGCGGGATGCCACTAATTCATCCAGCCGCTCCAAGAAAGTGAGGATACAATTGTTTCCATTGTATTTTAGATTTAAACTGTTTATGTTGGTTGGGGGCACATATTTTACTTTATGAACACAATAAGATGTTTTCTGTGCAGAGTCAGAGTCTGTCTGGTCTCCTGCTGTTACTTTATATTTGATTGGTGTCACCCTGTGACAAGGTTTAGACTGTTCTGAATCAGAGGACTCTCCATCTGATTCCGAACCTGACCCAGTATGGGCATAGTTTAACATCTCCTCCACAGCTTTTGATAAAGACTGCTGTAGAGATTCTAGTTGCTTTGTATCAAGCTTTTCACCTTTCAACAACCTATCAATGCGCAGAAGAAGATGATTGCCTGATGAACATAACCGATCTAACTGAGACTTGCCTATAGCTCCCTTAGAAACATTCTCCCAATCCGACAATAACAAACTTGACTTTGTTTGTACGGAGGCAAAGTCATTATCATGATCCCACTGTTCAGGCAGGGTCATAACCTGAGGCTGATCTTTAATCAACTTAGCCACCTGCTTCCTTAGAGCTTGGACAGTGGTAGCCGGGGTAGTATCTCTTATTAAAACTTCATATTCCAACTCATCTTTTTTCAACATAAAAGTATTGATTTCCCGAGCCATTGTTTAGATTGTTTAAGTTTTACTCGCCAATCAAAAGAATAATTGTTATAGATGTTATGTATTATTGTAATCAAAGTGAAATTATTAAATGTATTGTTATCAGTATATTGTATGTACCAGTGTTGTAAATTATTTATTTAAAAGTGGGTAATTATGTATAATTTGTAATTCCAATAATAAGTATTGAGTGTAATAATTGTGTTTTGATTCTAAGTTAATAACTAGATTGTATAGTTTGTTAGGTCTCTATATGAAGTTTACTAGTGTACTAGGTAGATTCTAAAACTTACACACTAATATTGTGTAGTTAAATATGTAAATTTGTCTTTATTAATTGAATTATTAAAATCATAGTCATTTAAGTTTTGTGTTTAGATAAGTAGATTTTGTAAAATTATTAATTATGATATCCTGGTTGCAACTTTACAATTTATCACTTTTTGGTTATTACATACACATATTATTCAATTATTACACATTCAAGAACACATAAGTACTTACAGCTAAAGGAAATAATAAAACAACACAAATTTCTTTATAATTGCATACTTATTGTAAGTTAGTATTCAAAGTTTAAGCCTAAGGTTGCAACTAGACCCTTATACCAGTTGGAGTGCCACTGTAACGCTTTGAAAGTGAGAGGGTGGATATAAAAGCGTTATCCATGAGGTTTGGCTACCTAAGTCTATCTAGAGGGTATTAGGTAGTCAATAAATAAAAGGTTAGACTATTGTTACTAATAATTTACGTATATTTAAATAGGTATTCAAAAGGTGGTAGTCTCACTTTACAATTTTGATTAGGTTTCTTATTTACTTTTGAATTTACAGGTAGTTTAAACAATGATTAGATCTATATATATATATATATGGGCGCCAGCCTTAGCTCAAGGCGATAGAGAATGAGTACTCTTTAAATTACACAATTGTCCTCAGGGTCGAGGAGAAATGCCTACACCAGGGTTTCTAGTTGCAACCAGTATGCGTTTTAGTCAGTCAACAACACAATAAAAGTATAAAGGCACCAGGCATTATATATGCCTGGTGTTACCGGCTTAGTGATGGGGACGGAGTCAGGGCGGAGACACCCGCCATAGAGGGCTGGAAGAAGCTGCAAGCTCTCCCAACACGGTTGGTGACCTCCGGCACCCCGCGCCCAAAGCACGATGTAGAAATGTGAAGTAGGTGTGTGTTGTGAAGTAAGTAGGATTTTGTGCGGCCTAGGCTAGCAGCCTTAGACCGTGTAGATGAGTTGTAGAAGGGAGTATTCTTGCGAGAAACTTAAAAAACCCTGTTAACAAACAGTTACATTTATTTTATGTTCCGCTTTAGAGGGTAGATGGTATCTGCACGCACCGCACTTATGTCGTAAAACTTACCCAGAATCTGGGGTTTTTCCTCTCACAGATCAGCGGCTGCGTGCTAGGATGAGGTCCGCAGGCCTCATCGACCAGCACTACCTCCAGCAGACAGCAAATATAGCAAACCGCCTACGACAAGAAACGTGGAAGATTAATCCCGGTGAACAGGTTCTTTCACTGAGCTCTTTTTCACGAACACTCACCAACAACGAGGGAGTTCTTATTTACGGAGCGTGGCGAGTTGACCGAACTGCTTCTGCCGGGGTCTGCGGGTCGAGAGACCGCCCCAGACCCCGCTTACATTTTTCTTGCCGTGCGCGTTTCTATCTGTCGAGTCACCTTTCACGTCTCTCTGACAGGTTAGAAAATAATGTCAATTCGACACTTGACATTGACAGTCGCAACCCAAATCTTTGTTTTGCGACTGCGCAACGTATCGACATTTAGCCATTTTATACTAAATGAACGAAATGAAATGAGGGGTTACAATTTGACCACCAGATCGCCTCTTGCGACATCCATACATAACTAGTGGCTGGGTTTATTATTTATTGTTATAATATAATATATATGAACTATATTCCTAGGTATTATTTGTTATCTAGACTGTAATTTTATGGTTTTATCTGTTTCAGATCACAATAAATTCAAACCAGAGAAACTATCGGTGCAAATATTGTAGACGGCCTTTTGGGGCTCGGTTTTCGTAAGTAAAACAGATATTTATTCAACCTGAACCTGAACCTGAATTGTATTTTTTTGAATTTTCATTCTAAAGGAAAGGCACGAAATTAAAGAAACATGGTAGCAGAAATACGCAGGTTCGAATCCTGCCGGTCGTGATTATATTCGCTCATTTTCCAATAAAGCTTTAAATTAAAGAAATTGAAATGAATGAAGAAATAACTATTTTTCAGATTAAAGCGTCATATGTCAACGCATTGTACGAAAAGGCCTAAGAAATCCACGTAAGTCATTTTTTTTCAGTAAATAAATACAAGTTGGCAAAAATGTCTATTTTAATTCGAATGAAATCGATTTCAACTGTAAAAGCAAACCTATTTATTACTAGGTACTTAGATTATGACTATCATTTCAACTATGTCGTCCCAGGCCACTTGAAAAGTGATACCTGAATTAGCCATTCGATTTTTTTTACTATCCAGGGACGATAAATCCAGCCAACCTGCAGATAATGAAACTACAGAAGTTGACATGAACGCAGTTTTAGAAGACAGTCGGATACCTTCAGACGAGAGTTTCCAGAACTTTACGACTAGTCTAGACTTCTCTACGAACCTCTTTGATACGGACAGAATGGCCGGCTTGGACCTGTCGGGACATTCGAGGGCGGAGGAACTTAACCCTTATGCTATTGGCTTTAGAGACGATAATGATTTGGGATTCGCTAATGGGAGTGAAGCGGGGCATAATGATGAGGTTAGTGAAATAAATATTATATTTTTTTGCCAGCGGTGCCCATTGGCGTTACCAGCATTAATTCAAGGAATATATTATGTCTTTTCTACATTCGGTTTAAACCAAATAATCTCTGCCTTATATTATATGTAGTGAAACTTACAGACATACATAATCACAAACTTTTTAGTTTTTAATATTAGTGTGATTCATATTTTTATATGGTTGTTTGTTGCCTAAATAAATATCTCTGTTTCAGGCTAATCAAGACAATAACACTCCAATGTTGGAAACATGCTCGTATTGTAATCAAGTACTGGCAAAAGAGAGCAAAAATAAGCATTTAAGGTGAGACTACATTAACAAAAGGTTATTATTTACAGTGAAGGAAAACATCGTGAGGAAACAGACAAGTTTGAGGACCACAATATCCGAGGACATGTGTCTTCCGTGGAAGGACCTGGGCTGGGCGCCCACCACGATGTATCTGCACAAGCGAACTCCCCTAACGAATTAATTCTGCGGGGGAGTCACGACCCTCAGACATGAGGAAGTACGACTCAAGAGAGAGAGAGACATTATCACACATCCTTATTTCATCTAATGCGACATATTTGACGAACATTGCTAACCATCAGTCTCATAACTCCCTTTTATTAGATAGATTTCTATATAAATATATGTAATTTTATTACAGGCAATGTCCATCAAGACTAATATGTGAATGTGGTCGAGTATTCAGACATAAGAAGAGCTTAGCGATACATGTACATAAAGCTCATCCAAATAGCCAACACAAAGAAAAGGTGGGTTCGTATTCAATACATAATATTTTAATTGATCCTTGGTATTTACATCAAATTTATTTATAGATATCGTTTTACATAATTTTTCATAGTATGTAGTAATATATATTGCGTAAATTTTCTTACAATATTCTTGTATTTCAGACTGATGAAGAAAACGCTAAAAAGGAAGATACAAGTGAAACGGCGTACAAATGTCAAGAATGTCCGCTAGGATTCAAGGTAAGAGTTCCTGTCATACAATATATTACTAAAACAACTAAGTATGTGTCATCAAACTTTTATTTTTGAGATGAAAATAATATCATTGAAACATTCTTTTCACGAAAACTACAAAGCTATAAAACTAAGGTTGGTTTGTCGAGGCGATCTCTTTGTTTACCTATAAATTAGAGTTTTAAATTGACATTATTTTACGAACACTTTAAACTATAGCTCAAAACTACGTAATCATAAATGATTATCACTCTATCTTAGGAATGAATGTGGAACTCCCTGCCTGACTCCCTGTTTCCCACGCACTATAATCCAGCGATCTTCAAAGCGAGAGTGAATCGGTTATTGTCGGGGAAGCACGCTCCATCTTAGGCCATAGCCTTTGCTTACAATCAGGCAAACTTTGGACAACTGCAAACCCATATTGGTTAAAAAAAAATACCAGTATTTGGTTAATAAGACCAGGTGCCAGATTATTTTGTGTATATTGGACATATATGTACCTACATACCAGTAATCTTGTAAATGTTTGTAGCGTCGAGGCATGCTGGTGAACCATCTCTGGCGCATCCACAAACTGATATCGACGATGCCGGTGGAGAAGAAAGTGAAGCACTATCCGTGCGTGGCCTGCCCCCGGATATACTGCAGCGCTAGCAAGCGGGACATACATGTACGGGTGCATCATCCAGGTATATTTATATATTTTTCTTTATAAATATGAAGTTATCTGGAATTCCGTAGTCTGAGCTTTCAGCGAAAGAGCCGCAAATGTGACTATGAAAATGTAGTAACCTAATTATCTCTTTCGCTCTCTCTCGCTTTAGTCTTATTTCCTGACTCTCTCACTCTGACTCCCCCGTAGAATTAATTTGTTAGGGCAGTTCTCTTGGGCAGATAAATCGTGGTGGGCGCCTTCCACGGAAGACACATGTCCTCGGATATTGTGGTCCTCAAACATGTCGGTTTCATCACGATGTTTTCCTTCACCGCTAAACGAGCAAATCCACCGGATACGAACCAGGGTGCGTCTGGATGAAAAGCAGACACTGGTATAGCTAAGCCACATTCGCTTTTTTTTAAGAGAGATCAGTTTTCAATGATAAAGCTGCTATTTTTGGCACTAGATTTAATGTTCTGAATGTTGGTGCTCATTATATGTCCTATACAAAGCGTTCATCTATATGTTTATGCAACTCTGTCATCGGAGACATTCTAGAAATCATGTTTTAGTCTGTATGTTCCTCTTTCATATACTTTAAATTGAATGATTAATGTCTTGTTATTTTTATATGGAGAAACTCGTAGAATAGTGTGATAAAACTGTAATACATCCCGAAACAACTCTTGCGGAGCAGCGGGAGTTCACTACTAAATTAATAATGTTAGCTACATCACATCATCTTCTAGGAAAGCGTGCTACATCTTAGACTACAGTGGTGCTTAACATCAGGCAGGCTGTAGTCAAGCGCATGCCTATTCCGTGATAAAAAAAAATAATCATTACATAAACCATAATATATTCCCACTCAGGCGCAGAAATAAAGAACCGTCGCTGCATAGAGGGCGGCGTGCGGTCGTGCCAGCCCGCCTCCTGCTCGGAGTGTCCGCGCCAGTACACCACGCGAGCCAAACTACTGCAGCACATTCGGGCGCAGCACCCTCTGTTGGTACGTATATGTAACTAGTGGTGAACTCTAGTGGCAATAGTTTTCAACCATTACTTAAATAAATTATAAATATTCCGGGACACATAGCACACAACGCCATCTAGCCTTGCACTAAGCAAACGCTTATGTCGTGGGCCCTATATAACTGATATTATACTTTTCTTTTGTAAATATTTATAATACATAGAAACGACCAGACTCGACACAAGTAATTAGAGACTTTCATACTTAATTGCTAGTGCCGTGCGGGAATCGAACCCGCAACCCTAGATTAGAAGGCAGAGCCACTACCAACTAAGCTAACAGGCTAAGCCACTAGTTAAGCCACTTAACTTTTTGACAAACTATAAGAAGCGTCCTTATAAATGTCGCTTTTTGATCACTAATCCCCAGAATGTCATCAACCATTGATTAACTTTGGTAATCACGTAAGTATACATCAGTCAGCTGTATTACGAGACCTTCATATGACATACAATAGTACCGTCGCATTAAGTTATTGTTTTTGTGCTAAATCTAGTAATAAGTTTGTGCTATGCTTTTTACCGGTGTCTCTTTGTTAGAATAATTTTCTTTTTCATACGGGCACAACACTCTCTGTTGGTACGTATAAATAACTGGCAATGTCGTATGGTAAATAGTGAACTTTAGTTTAGCTTTCAAACATTACTTAAGCCGACTTAAGTTATTGACAAACTCGCAGAATCGCCCATTTATAAAAGTTCAAGTCACTATATGCTACCCACTCTACTTCTTTACGTCCTTCCCGTACCCTCTGTTTACAATTTCCCGTTTTCCGTCATTCCAACGCCTTCTATCATTCTTCCTTCACTGTAAAAGCTGTCCTTCTTTGGAATGACTTGCCCCTTCACATCCGGCATGCCAAATCTCTTTAAGTTTTTCAGGGTTTGGTATACAATTACTATTCATCCAAGGTATGATTTGCTATCCTATATTTAATTGATTGATATATTTATTCTTTTGTATGAGACAATGTATTTATTTTCCCTTTGCTTACATTGTTAGTTGTTTTTTTTTGTGTTTTCTTAACAATAATTTAGTGTTTGGTATACGTTTGTTTGTTAAGGTATCTGTTATGTTGTTGTTTGTACGCCACCGACTTTTACATGATTCTTTCCTAGCGATCTTTACTAAGGTTGCCTGGAAGAGATCGCTCTACGCGATAAGGCCGCCCAATGTACCTAGGTTAAGTAATTTTACCGTAAATTGTTTTGTATTTTTGTTTTCTGGTGTATAATAAGCTATATTGATTGATTCATAACAAAAGTAGCGTCAACAGTTGATTCATTTTCGGATGCGAAATTATCATTTATACGCTGACTGTAACATATTATGTTGGCATGCCATTGACTTGGCAAAAACCTGTCGATAGGAGAAAAAATGTGAATAAGAGTTTCCAAAAGAAAACTAAAGGTTTTAATTTGTTTCAGGCTAAATCCATGTACGGACAACAGTTGGAACAGAAAGCGAAAAGTAAATTTGCAAGAAATAACAAGGTACGTATTTTTTATATTAGTAAATACAACAATTGGGACAAATCCAACTATCTTTCATACAAATAATAAAGCTGAAGAGTGTCGAAAGTTTTAACATTGAAGATATTTACAAAAAAAAAATGTTTGGAATCTTAATAAAACTTGGAATTGAAAGCAGAACACGTTCCAACAATTTCTAGAAATTCTGTCTGTTTTCTGTTTACCTGTATCTGTTTGTCTGTTTATTTAAACGCTCATCACGCGAAAACGGCTGAACAGATCATCATGTTTTTTTTATATGTAGGTAGTATGAGATCTTAGGAGTGTCATAATGCGAGTGAAGCCGCGGGCGTCCACTAGTAATGAATAAATTATTGTTGCAGAAACGCGAGGAAATAGACAAGACCAATTCTGCTCAACTGTTTACTGAACAGAATAATACATGCTTGTAGTTTATATATTTTAGTAAGTTGAAGTAAATAGATGTTAAAATGTGATATTTTATACCCACCGAAAAAACTGCATTTGTCGTTTATACATTCATATATTATGTGTAAAGAATACCAGTGTATATATGTATAAGAAGTGATTCGTTAAATGTCTCATTTACTAAATTAGTATAATAAATTTAGTTCGTTAACAGTTTTTTTTTTCTAAAATGGACTAGATAACAATAGTAGTAATTAAAGACAAATTTAATTAACGTTATATGACACATAAATATAAGTTTTTTACTCGTATATAGATAGAGTTACTTCAGTTGACGTTTCATTGATATAAAATGAATCTACAGGATGGTAAGTCTATTACTTCGGTATTATCTATTTTACTCCGAGATCAACCGATCAACCTCCATACCAAATTTCTTTAGAATCAGTTCACCCGTTTAAATGTGCAACGGAACAAATACATCCACACTCGCTAATTTCCATCTTTATAATATTCACATTGTGAAGGAGGATAGGGCGGCCATTGTTCTGCCGGTTCTGCGGTGAACTACAGTTATATGCTTCAACATATTTACTTGTACGTTCTGAGTAGGTACCAAATAAATAATACTTACCTATAAAAATAATATACCTAATCTATCAAATCTTCAATAAATAAATTAACATACACTCTGTATAAATCTGCTTATAGCCGGTCACTCGTAATTTCCTCTTGAATTGGTTGGAACATAATACCGATGTATAATATCGTGGGAATGTTACGGTCCAATGAATTAATTCAATATGTAAACCATGTGTATCAAGCCTCAAACTAGATATTTGAGTCAGTATCACAGTGCTATCTGTGAAGGACTAACGACACTTTTTCTAAGTTGAAAGATTTTTGTTTTGCTTTTAATGGATCGTCTAGAGGTGAGTACAATTTGGCGAATACGTTTAATGTTATTAAAAATAGCTTTATTAATGTTATGAAATTACTGAAATTTGTTAATTTAATCATTTTAAAAATTTAATTTATTACAGCTTTGACTATTTACATGAGTATTGTATAAAACACTCAGTTTAAGTATAGAAAAAAATATTTGTACTTATTTCTACATATTCCTAGATATAATTAGGTAAAAAACCTAAGTCCTAAGTAATATCCCTAAGTAAGGTTTATAAATAAGTACAAGTCGCATTCCACGCCACAGACCCATAAAATATCCGAAGCCTACCGAAAAATGTGCAAAAAATATTCAATCGCTCGATTAACATACTTGTTCTAGTTTATCAGGTTCTGCGGTTTTGATATGAAGCATCAAAACAATTTGTTGTTTACGCCTCATCTGTTATCTAATCTCATTTTTGTCCCGTTTACTCTCGGTTTATGTGACACGGGTAAAAGAGAAGACAAATCAAAAGCAGGACCTACGTTCTCCTTACGCCAGTTTCATGTAGTATCTAACTATAGTTATACTTACGCTATTGCATACAAGTGTGCAATGTAATGAAAGAAATTGTTTTGTTTTTGGCAGCACAAGGAAAGTTAACGAACTTTGCCAGCTGGTTGGCTAATGTTTGCCGCAGAGTCGGCAGAGTATTGATTTTGCGCGTATGAAAATGTAGATTGTGTACCTACTCAAGTGCTCTGTGAAATATCCGGTGTTGTTAATTGGATTTAGTGAGTCGGGGTATGCCAGGACAGCCGATGGGATGTGTCAACTGTGTCAGAATGGATTACGGCGCGGAAGAGGGCCTACTGCCACGAGAACTCATTGAGTTCGACTTCGCCGAAGATGCTCTGGATTTTGAGGTTAGTTTCCTGTCAATATTCTTGTATTTCTTCTATCGCTGTTTATCGGTGAAATTACAAGGTTAACCACATAGACCAGGTACTTATGGCTTGTTGACTTTCTTATCTTGCTTGCTACTTAGAAGGATATTTTAGCACAAACAACTTTCCAATAAGACTCCCAGACTTACATATCTGTACTTACCTACCTACTTCACCCATAAAATTATCACTGACATGTATTTGATGGTCGATTTAGATCATAGAAAGAAATATAATTTCGTTTGTATAGGTAGGTAACCAAAGAAAGTACACAGAGAACAGAAAAATAATGTTCCAGTCACAAGAGTTGAACATTATACTTACCCATAAAAAAACTAAGCCCCTTGACGCAAAAAATACACAGGTAAAGACAGGCCCGATCCGAAATGTATTATAGTAACCATAAAATTTTTTGTTAACACCACCTGCATTTACATCACATACCTACCTTAGAAAGAAAGAATGTAACATAAAAATATTACAAAGTAACTTTGATCGAAGTCTGTAGCGTAGTGTTTGACTCATTGGTGAGAAAGAGACACAGCATCGATGACGATACCAAAACAAACAGTGGTCTCAACTTTTTGCTTCCAATCCAACTCCGAAGTTTTGATGTCGGTAGCTTACGCGGTAGACGCATTGCGAACGAGAAATTTAACGCGCGGTATAAAAAATAATGGAAAACGTAAATTCTTAGTTACTAGATTGAGTAGACTGGAACTACTCTCTAAGTGATTATTTCTCAGTGATTGTGAACATGGTCTGTTTCAAAGGAAAGTGTGGTTGTAGTGCGTTTTGTCGTAAGCTGTTTTGTCGGGCTCGGAAAACTGAAAGTGAAGCTGATGACAATGATCTTGCAACCAATTTGGTAAATACAATATAAATATTTTATGCTAATTAACTAGGTACATTAAATTAAAATGTGATTCAAAGTGATACGGGTCCAAATAATATTATTATATTTTTGTAAGATAGTGTAGGCTGGGTCCAAATAATGAAATATTATGCTTAAGATACCTACTTATTAAAATAGGTAGGTACATAATTAAACTTTATACTCAGGCTTTTCAGATATAAGTAATCGTTTGCAATGGCTCCTCATTTTCTTATTAAAATTCAGAATTCAGTAACAAGCATCATAAAAGTAAAGGTGCGATAACAACTTGTATCGTAACTTAAGTTACCTACGCTCGTATGTACTTAATTCAAAAGTTTATTTAATCAAAAAAGTACACGATAAAATAGAATCATCAGCCACAGATCAAAGAAAAGTAGTAAACACACATCGTAAACAATCTTTACTGTACCTATCTGAGTACAGATGTACCTACTAATCTATTAGCTTCTCTGGTCGAGAATATATCGGTCTCTGGATGACCGACGCCTGTATTTTATTTTCGGAAGCGGCTCGAAGGTTGGTGTTAGCTGATGTCACCGCGAATTTCATGTACCTATCTACCTAATCGCGATTCTAAAGCTTTTGTTTTTGTGATAATCCGGCAGTGGCATTGAAATTACATAATGTAACACTAATACGATAGTTTGTACCTCGTCTTTTAACCGAGAATCATTATTTAACTTTTAATTAGTCGTGTCTGACCAGCTAACAATACAAGGCAAAGGAGCATGACTCATAATTAGTAGGTAAACTGATTAAACCTAAAGGTCATAAGTCATAACTTCGCTGTAGTTATGTTCACACCACAGTCATTGTGTAATTTAGACTGGTAGACATAGAAATTAAAGTCTAATTGCATTGCTAAGTTGCAAGTTGACAAACCGTGACATAAATATGTACATAAATAAATAACATCAATGAACCGAACAACTTGCAAAGTTACGCTAAAACAGGGAAGTAGGTGATAGGTAGAACAATCTTATACAACAGCATTCTAACTGCATTCTGCTGCATTCCAAAATATCTCTATCGGTTGCGTAATCATAACATTTCTAATCCAGTCGCCGTTAAAACTTGTTCCTAACTAAGTAATAACCATCTATCCAGTACATAACACAAATGCCAAACTTTGCTCTTGGTTCTGGCCTAACAGTCCCTGTGTAAAATGTGATCGATCGACCTAGTCACGCAACCATTACAGGGTTTACCTTTGTCAGCACAATGCCCTACATTTTGGGCAATTTCATGTGCTTTCAGGTTACACATAATTCACTGAAAGTACAAGTTAAGGTAGAAACTTGTACTTTAGGTACTTGCACTAAGGTAGATGAGTTTGCGTTAGGTAATCCTGATAAGAATGTCTTCAAATCATGACTCATTATTTACTCTATTTCCTTCAGCCGGTTAATCTAGGTACTACTATGTATTACAATATGTACGAGTATTTACACTTGGTATATCTATACTAATATTATACAGCTGAAGAGTTTGTTTGTTTGTTTGTTTGTTTGTTTGTTTGTTTGTTTGAACGCGCTAATCTCAAGAACTACTGGACCGAATTGAAAAATTCTTTTTGTGTTGAATAGACCATTTATCAAGGAAGGCTTTAGGCTATATAACATTACGCTGCAACTAATATGAGCGATGAAACAATGGAAAATGTGAAAAAAACGGGGAAAATTATTCATCCTTGCGGGCTTCCGTTGCGTGTGCTGCGAAAACGGTTCAAGATATCAAAAAAATGTGTTTGAAAGAATTATTTCTCTTGAAATAATCTAACAAATATTCCGCGTCAGTATATCTCTATCTTTTAAGGTTAACTGACTAGAATCGTTTTTATGGTTATAACTATTCCACGCGGACGAAGTCGCGCGCACCAGCTAGTCACTCAAAATTCTGAGTAATTGTACCTAAATGTGCCATAGTACCTGATTTTTTATTTCTCTGAAATGAAATACAAAGAAATGTTGATTAAAAATCTGAGTTTTTTCGAAACCCAAGGTAGCCTGTTCAGTGTTTACTCAGCCTGTTCAGTAGTTTACTTTCGAGGCCCTATACTAGGTACGTCCCTTAAAAAATCACGATAATTTTGATCAATCGCTCCATTGTGGCGCCGGGATATGAAAGGAACAAACTGACCACCATTTTCTTTTATATAATGTTACATTCGTTTAAATTATTTCTTACTAACATCACGTCATGATCATATGAAGTTGCTAATTCACTTAGCATCATAGACAGGACTTTGCAGTTAATTAATTCGTCACATTAGCAGTCAAGTAGCTACAGTCATACAGCAGTGCCTTATTAAATAAGCCCTGGCACCAATTTGAGCCAAGTCCTACCTTTGATGACCTCATAGACGTGATTCAGACACCGGTCGAAAATATTCGTGATCCGTTTTTTAATAAGGTTTAGTTAGATTACCTTCTACAATGTGTTGTTTTGTTAGCCTTTAAATGAATGTGGGCAAAAAATGCAATAAGATGCATTATCATATTTATACATACCTACATCATATTTATCTAAAAATAAGATAATCAGAATATTGATGTAGGTACGACGAATTTTTGAAACATAATCTTTAGTGTAACTTTGTGTCATGAAAAGAGGTCACTATAGTAAATTGATTATTATATCATAAACTAATAGGTACATAAAATACTGTAGTAATATGTCCTGAGATATATGAGATATACATTACCAGTAATCTTGACTCGTAACTTTTATTTAGATGTAACAAAGAGTTAACAAAGACCTCGACATACCGAACCCACCAACACAGATTTTTTTCATCTTACATTATATCACCAAATCTAATGAAATGACAAGTACGCTCATGCTAAGCGTGTGTGTGCTGAAATGAAACCGTTACTCAAACGAGATTGTCGGAACATGCCCTAAGATTACGATTAGGTGACGGCCCGTTTGTAAATAAATACTTACAATACTAACTCTTATCGCCCAACTTTACCGGACGTGGAATAAAGATGTATTTTATATGTATAGTATGTGTAAATTGTATGTATTTACTCTAAATGACAAGCATGAGTCAAGCTCAAATACCTTACTTTATCTGTGATATTTATGACTCCAATCGATAAGGTTCTGATAGTAAAATACCGACCAAAACACTGTTTAGATTATTCTTACCCTTCTATATGATACTCCTTACCTTTGTTCAAAATCATGTAAAATATTAATTTAATCTTGGTTGTTTATCATGGTATGCAAGTGTTTGAAGAAATATCCATGTGCCGAGAAGCATCGTATCAAATTACATGTATATATTTTATTTATAACAAGGCATGTTCCGCGGTAAAAGCGAGAACCTGAAAGTTATAGGCACTTTCTACTGTTATTAGAAATTAATTTCACGCGATTAGTATAGCATCGCTTCTGTTCTAAATAGCATCTACATATGTGAAAAATGCTTTTCAGGTTATTTATTATTTCAAAGACTAAAAAATAAGAAAAAGTTAATTGCAACTTTATAACATCTGTACAAATGTTGTTCTTTGACTTTTGCAAAATATCTGAGTAATAAGTAGTTAAAAATTTGTTCTCAGACGCAACGCGTATCGACGTTATCGTCGAAATTTCGTATGGGAATACCTACTGTTTTTTTCCTGGTTTTCCATATGTCGTAAAACAAGTTCTCTTTATCAATGTCACTGTATTTCCGGGCTTGGTACTAATCATCTACATTTGTTTGTAGAACCAGCTGGCTGAAGCGCAAGAAGTGAAATTCATCCAAACATTGACGGAGCCGTTGTCCATAGGATCTCATATAATATGCACTGGCACGCCATGCGAAGATTTACCTTGGTAAGTAGGTATAAACTAGTATAAAACCTTTTTGTTAGAGCGCTCATGAGTAAAAAACCTTTTATTTAACCTCATTTTGAAAGTTTCAAGAGCGTGCGAACGGGTGTTGGGTCTAAAATAGTTTGGTCGTACGGGTATAAGGTCGCTGTTGTCATCAAAACTTTCAAGGGTAGGTATGTAGGTATATGAATTTCGAAAAGAATTGTTCGTTATTATTGCTTAGAGGACATCGTCCGGCACTGTTATCCATTACGCTTAAAAGTAAACTATGTATCTGTTTATGAAATATACGATAATTAAGTATATTTCAATGATTAATGAATCTAGAGAGGAAATTATCGCACACCCTATTCACGACCCTCGCTAAGAGCGCGTGAGCTGACACCTCATTCTAAATAATGACGAGGACCAGCCCTCTTAGACAAGGGACGTATTTTAGTGTGCGTATTGACGCATACGTAATCTATTCCATAAGTAAAAAGACAAATGTGGGGGTGACGTAACAATTCCCCCCGCGGAGACCATCGTGATGTCAATCCCATACATTGGTCTTTCTATTCCATAAATATGCGTCAGTACGCTCACTAAAATACGTCTCTTGTTTAAAGGGGGCTGTGCCGCCAGATCACACATGCCAAGCCGGTGTCAAGGCGTTCGTTGTACTTATCTGGAAATAGGAAAGTAAGTTAATCTAGCGTTAACCTGCGATAAAGGTATTCCTAGTGCAGGACCTACCGGTGCCTTAACAACTTATTTAATAAAACGGAAAAATAAAACCAATCTCCTGCCTCTATTTCCAGGTTCGCAGTGAACCTAGGCTGCGGCGAAGTGGAGTCAGGCCGTGCTGATGTGGCAGTGCACTTCAACGTGAGGCTGCCCCAGGTCTTCGTTGTAAGGAACTCCAAGAGGCATGACAAGTGGGGCGTCGAGGAAACTACTGCTTATAGGTATATATATATTTATTTATTAGTATACATAAACTAAGCTAAAACACACATAAAATACAAAACAATGTTGCGCTGACGTGGATTAGAAGGCATGGCAAATGGGGCGCTGAGGAAACTAATAGGCCAGATGCCTGCGGATATGCTCGCTTATATATCGCGATCTTCTTCTTCTTATCGAATGAGAGTGGCCAACTCTGGTGTCGAGAGTTTATCAAGCCACCCTAAGGGCCTCTGACATGGCTTAACGACTGCCGTACTAGACAAACAAATGTGTTGACTTTTGAACACAGTGTTTAGATTGTGCTTGTGTCGCTTCAGATGACCTAGGAATCCGCTTTACTGTCAACTGTACAAATTCTGGTAAAAAAATATTAAAATTGAATTAATGAAATCAAAAGGTACCTCTATGCTTCACATTCTGATGTAAAAAAAAGACCGAGATAATAATTAACTGTGAAACGTAGCTTATGAATTTGTTAAGTACTACATACATATCTGTACAGGTGTTTTCATTCTACATAATATACATATATGTATTCTATACTACACTATAATGTTTTAGTATAGTGTGAGTTCACTGCCAAAAACAATTTACTACCAAAACTACACCAACGCTTCCTAACCATGTTAGTTAACTGTAAATTCATTAGCATCATTTATCTATATATTTGTCATAGTGTAAGCAAATCTTATTATTGGATAAAGGAGTCAAACTTGATAATGTAAATCTCTTTGGTAACGATAAACTTTTAAAAAGTAAAACCAATGACAGTTGCAAGATTGACAGTTTTAGATTATTATATTCGTTGCCATGGAAATAGCCGACTGAAAAATTATTGTACTGTGATATCAATGATATGGAAAATAAGAAATATATCTGTATTTTCATGTAAATCTTGGTTTAATTTATTATGAGATTAGCTAAGAGTTTACATTTCAGAAGTGGGATAAAGATCACAGCCCACGATTTACAGAAAATACAGATTAGATAGTCGACGGAATATCATTGTGAATAGGGTAATGGAAACAAACGGGTAAAGGATGGTTCAAGCATCGAAAAAGAAAAATGAAAGAAAACATAAGCGGTAACCGAGACTTTGAGGCGAAACTAAGCGGCAGTTTCATTTGTGGTGGCTTGAGTAAGATGGTGGCTTCGATCCCGCCGCGGAATCAGGTGAAGTAAATATTTTTTTATCCAATGTTGATCGCTATGAACATGGTGTTGTTCAATGTTAAGCAATGTGATGATTAGTTATGATTTGATCAAAGGACAAACCACGGTAAAGTAGCCAGAGAGTGAGTGTATTTTGTGCAATATCTTATCTTCATAGAAAAGTCCGAGAATTGGCTAGTACGCTTGGTGACGCGGCCGTGCCGTGAACGGGGCACGATCGGATGGCGCGCATTGATTCAATGTTGCTTTATTGATGTTTAATTATATTTGCTAATGTTTTAGTATTGAACAAATGATGATGAATGTGCAATGATGCAATGATGGGTCGGATCATGAACTATAGGTGCAATATTTAGATAGGCAGGTGTCACTCTTAGTCGTTTTGCTTTCAGAAGGAAAGTTTAATTGAATTGGTTGACTACTTTCTATGTATTTTCCATAACATTAATCGATATGTTGTCTTGGTATTAAAGGCATAACATTTTTTTTTATAAAATAATGAATAAATCTTTGCTATAGGTATATAAGGAAAATATGCACGTTGAGTTAAGATGTTTGATGTACAGAAGTGGCTCTCATCGAAATTATAATTTGGCAGATTACAATGGTATGCTGAATTAAGATGTACTAACAATTTATATTCCATGAGATCTTCCAGGCTTGATATTGCTCAAAATAATGTTCTTGCTACAAACATTTCTCTAAAATGGTCGAATTAAAAAATATTATTCCCGATTCAAAACGATGGATTGGTATTGGCATTGGCGCTGCATCTTAGTCGTGTCGTCTTTGTTTAGTAAGAGTAGGTATGTGCTGCATGATTTTTTGTGTTGAGTCAATATACTTTGACGCAATAGAATGGAACATATTATGTAAATGCTCTTGATTTGAATGTTACATAATCACCTCGGTTATTTTATGATAAAAACAGAAAGAGACACAAATATTTCTGAAACAATTTGTGTTGAATTTATGATATTCAGAGATAGTAATAGATCATTTATATTTGAATAACTGGTGAATAGTATGTACGAAATAGTACATTACTGATTTTGTTATATACTTATAAATTTTAGAGATATAAAGTTAAAATAAACACATGAAAATAAAACGAATACGAGTATGCTTAGTGATAAAAAGAAAAAACCAAAGATTAAGAAAAATATTAAAGATACTTACATTTATTCGAACAAAATACAGTCATCGTAAATTTTGATCTAAAGGATAATTAGGAACGAATTATGTCATGAAGTAGAGTAAATGTACTGAACAGGACAATGTATACAAACTCCAATGTTGTGAAAAGTAGTGAATGCCTACATAGGACAGAGTTAAAGTTATAATTAGATAATTGCGAATCATTTAAATATTATACGATTATAAATTTGACTAAAGCTTGGTTTGATTTGAGCACGCATTTATTTTCTGTTGTGAAGTCAGTGAAGTCTGTTTTAAATATAATTGAAGTCATTAGTTCCTCTAGTCATAGAAATGACGAATGGAGATATAAAATGGAAATAAATTTGAATGAATTGAAATGACCAGTTACTTGCCGTACATTTTTTTTATCTAGTCCAATAACGAAGCGAAAAGAAAACTCAAAATCTCTAGTTCGGGCGTTGATTGGATAGAGTTTAGATTGATGTTATCAATGTTGTCATAGATAATTTGGTTACTAGAAAGCAATACAGACATTTAGAGACCAATGAAGCAAGTTTGAATAAAATATACCATTTAAAATGATTAAGTAAGGTATTGTGTTGAAAAAAAAATTTGACAGATGCAAAATGATTTCTTGCATTTTAGTGGATGTAGATGCAAGAGTATGTATTATTGAAACATTGAGTATTAGGAGTGTGCACAGCCTGCGGTAGATGCAGAACGCATTTGATACTCGTACCAGCATGCACTCAATGACTTTGGGTGAGAGAAATTGTGCTAACTAGTACAGTTGTTTTTTAAAAAAAACGGTGTAACGCTTTTAGGTGAGAGGGTGAATATAAGAGCGTTATCCATGGAGGTTTGGCTACCTAAGTCTATCTAGAGGGTATTAGGTAGTCAATAAATAAAAGGTTAGACTATTGTTACTAATAATTTATGTATATTTAACTAGGTATTCAAAAGGTGGTAGTCTCACTTTACAATTTTGATTAGGTTTCTTATTTACTTTCAATTTACAGGTAGGTTAAACAATGATTAGATCTATATATATATATGGGCGCCAGCCTTAGCTCAAGGCGATAGAGAATGAGTACTCTTTAAATTACACAATTGTCCTCAGGGTCGCGGGGAAATGCCTACACCAGGGTTTCTAGTTGCAACCAGTATGCGTTTTAGTCAGTCAACAACACAATAAAAGTATAAAGGCACCAGGCATTATATATGCCTGGTGTTACCGGCTTAGTGATGGGGACGGAGTCAGGGCGGAGACACCCGCCATAGAGGGCTGGAAGAAGCTGCAAGCTCTCCCAACACGGTTGGTGACCTCCGGCACCCCGCGCCCAAAGCACGATGTAGAAATGTGAAGTAGGTGTGTGTTGTGAAGTAAGTAGGATTTTGTGCGGCCTAGGCTAGCAGCCTTAGACCGTGTAGATGAGTTGTAGAAGGGAGTATTCTTGCGAGAAACTTAAAAAACCCTGTTAACAAACAGTTACATTTATTTTAGGTTCCGCTTTAGGGGGTAGATGGTATCTGCACGCACCGCACTTATGTCGTAAAACTTACCCAGAATCTGGGGTTTTTCCTCTCACAGATCAGCGGCTGCGTGCTAGGATGAGGTCCGCAGGCCTCATCGACCAGCACTACCTCCAGCAGACAGCAAATATAGCAAACAGCCTACGACAAGAAACGTGGAAGATTAATCCCGGTGAACAGGTTCTTTCACTGAGCTCTTTTTCTCGAACACTCACCAACAACGAGGGAGTTCTTATGTACGGAGCGTGGCGAGTTGACCGAACTGCTTCTGCCGGGGTCTGCGGGTCGAGAGACCGCCCCAGACCCCGCTTACATTTTTCTTGCCGTGCGCGTTTCTATCTCTCGAGTCACCTTTCACGTCTCTCTGACAGGTTAGAAAATAATGTCAATTCGACACTTGACATTGACAGTCGCAACCCAAATCTTTGTTTTGCGACTGCGCAACGTATCGATATTTAGCCATTTTAGACTAAATGAACGAAATGAAATGAGGGGTTACACAAGGCCCCCCTCAGAAAAGAATTCACGTAGTGAATTCACGGCTGCCCTCAGCCGTAAACTACTGAAACAGCTACCGCAACAAAACAAAGTTTGCGGAAGTTGAAGACCAAAAATTAAAATATCCATTAAAAAAAATCCAACAAAGTGTAATAACCATTATAGGTTAATAAATCTAAAAACAACAAATTTCCAGAAGTCTGGACTACCAACCTATCCTATGTACAATTAAATAACCAGAAACTTATAAACCAAAAGTGGTCTTATACCCAAACCAAGACTAAATCTATCTTAAAAATACTTATTTCTGCAACAGCTTCACAAATTTTATAGTTTATTTAGTTTTTAATTTCCAATATAAATATTTTTCTAATAATTTATTCATTTTATTATGTAAGACTTGTGGGAAGGAATAAAAATAAATGTATATATCTGATTCTACTATGTTTTTTAATCCCTGCAAAACCCCTATAGGTAATCATATAATTACATAATAATTATATATTATTCTACTACCTAGTTAGAAAATGTTAATCAAATTATTATGCAGTTTGCTGAATGTTGTCAAGCTTACTGGGAACAATATTGATATATTATCTACTTGTGAGTATGATATAGATAAACTAATAGATAAATCCCCAAGTATAATTTACACACCTAATGTGCATAAGCTTGTTAGTATGTCTGCTATGGCTTATTATTTGACCAGGGTACAACGCCGCCCTGTAGACTTATGAGTTTCCTATTTGTAACGCGGTAGGACGCGAAAAGCACCCTTCATCTGAGTTACAGATGCCAAGTGAAGGCGTGTCTAGCTAGAGACACTATAGTGTAGTGAACATATACAGTTCTTTAGAGCTACGTAGGTAGGTACGTAGAAGAGTTAGTAGTAGGTACTTACGCGTTTAGAGCTTATTTTTTTTAGAGTCCGCGAAAACTGCTCTGTTATGTGTAACGGCACTGTTAGTTTAGTATCCGCTTTACATGTAGAAAAGTTTAGTATTTGTACGCGTTTAAAGCTTGCTTATAGAGTCCGCGAAAACTGCTCTGTAATTTCTTAGCGGCCTTGGCCCATTTAAGTTGTAAACTACATAAAGTAAGCATATATTTGTGACGTTTATTAAAGGAATATATTTACATAGATTACAATATAATATATTAGATTAGAGACTGATCAAAGAAGAGGAGGTAAAAGTGCACCGGCCAAGTACATGAGAGAATGAAGAAGTAGTTTTATAAATAAATAGGCTGAAGCAATTTGGGAGGATATGGGGATATGCTCAGCACAAAAAGTGAAAGACAAAAGATTAAAGTTGAAGAATTAGACAGAAATTTGAAAAGAAAACAACCTTGGCTTCGGGTATAGTTCCCGCAGAGTGGCCTTCGGTTCTAGTGCCCGACAGAGTGGCCTTCGGTTCTGACATTACATGCTGTATACTTACATAAATAATTTTAGTTATTATCATTTATTCCCCCTATCAGGTATTGTACCTACATTTGCTACATTAAGTTTTTTTGTTTACCATTTTTAATAATTTAGGTTAATTTGCAATAATTTAGATTTCTTAATTTAGTGGTGAAGAGCTGTTGTCAGAAAACTATGCTAACTAATAATAACTTACTCATCTATCTTAAAATCTATTTGATCCCCCCCCTCGTTGTTGTGTTTATTAATATACTGCTTATGTCTACTTATTTACAGTTTTATTTATTTTCCCTAACTCCTGTTCAAGTTAGGTAGTTAGTAAAATAGTGTTGATTTAATTTGTGTTCCTATTTTTTAAGGTAATAGGGAATTTTATTGTAATAGGAACGCAAAAATCATAGACTGCTATCTAAATAGCAAGTAAATAATTACAGAAGAAGTTGATTCTCATTACCAATCAACTTCCAAGACAAATTTTCAATATGATAAATTGTTAACAACAAGTGAGTATATACAGCTCTTTAAGAAGTGGTATGCCTGTATAGATTATTACAGGTATCCAGAAAAGTATCCTGACATACAGAAACAAGTATAAGGCGTGTCAAGCTTAGGACACTATAGAGTATGTCAGTACTCTCAGAAGACTTTCCTATATAAGGAGGTGTTGTTAACAATCTCCCATTTGTTTAAAAAATATTTAAAAGTTTTAGGTATTATTAATTTGTAAATAAAGAATGTCATTTTTATTATTGTAAATAAAGTAGTGTATCATAGGCTAATAAAGAAATTTGTGACCTTAAAGTCACAATAAAAGTGATTTAATGATGGTTTAGATGGTTCTGAATCAGAGGTCTCTCCATCTGACTCAGAAACAGACCCAGTATGGTCATACTTTAACATCTCCTCAACAGCTTTGATAAAGACAGCTGCAGAGACTGTAGCTGCTTTGCATCAAGCTTTCCATCTTTCAACAACCTATCAATGCGCAGAAGAAGATGATTGCCTGATGAACATAACCAAACTAACTGAGACTTGCCTATGGCTCCCTTAGAAACTTTCTCCCAATCCGACAATAACAAACTTGACTTTGTTTGTACGGAGGCAAAGTCATTATCATGATCCCACTGTTCAGGCAGGGTCATAAACTGAGGCTGATCTTTAATCAACTTAGCCACCTGCTTCCTTAGAGCTTGGACAGTGGTAGTTTCTCTTATTAAAACTTCTATTCCAACTCATCTTTTTTCAACATAAAAGTATTGATTTCCCGAGCCATTGTTTAGATTGTTTAAGTTTTACTCGCAAATCAAAAGAATAATTGTTATAGATGTTATGTATTATTGTAATCAAAGTGAAATTATTAAATGTATTGTTATCAGTATATTGTATGTACCAGTGTTGTAAATTATTTATTTAAACGTGGGTATTTATGTATAATTTGTAATTCCAATAATAAGTATTGAGTGTAATAATTGTATTTTGATTTTAAGTTAATAACTAGATTGTATAGTTTGTTAGGTCTCAATATGAAGTTTACTAGTGTACTAGGTAGATTCCAAAACTTACACACTAATATTGTGTAGTTAAATATGTAAATTTGTCTTTATTAATTGAATTATTAAAATCATAGTCATTTAAGTTTTGTGTTTAGATAAGTAGATTTTGTAAAATTATTAATTATGATATCCTGGTTGCAACTTTACAATTTATCACTTTTTGGTTATTACATACACATATTATTCAATAATTACACATTCAAGAACACATAAGTACTTACAGCTAAAGGAAATAATAAAACAACACAAATTTCTTTATAATTGCATACTTATTGTAAGTTAGTATTTAAAGTTTAAGCCTAAGGTTGCAACTAGACCCTTATACCAGTTGGAGTGCCACTGTAACGCTTTTAGGTGAGAGGGTGAATATAAGAGCGTTATCCATGGAGGTTTGGCTACCTAAGTCTATCTAGAGGGTATTAGGTAGTCAATAAATAAAAGGTTAGACTATTGTTACTAATAATTTATGTATATTTAACTAGGTATTCAAAAGGTGGTAGTCTCACTTTACAATTTTGATTAGGTTTCTTATTTACTTTCAATTTACAGGTAGGTTAAACAATGATTAGATCTATATATATATATGGGCGCCAGCCTTAGCTCAAGGCGATAGAGAATGAGTACTCTTTAAATTACACAATTGTCCTCAGGGTCGCGGGGAAATGCCTACACCAGGGTTTCTAGTTGCAACCAGTATGCGTTTTAGTCAGTCAACAACACAATAAAAGTATAAAGGCACCAGGCATTATATATGCCTGGTGTTACCGGCTTAGTGATGGGGACGGAGTCAGGGCGGAGACACCCGCCATAGAGGGCTGGAAGAAGCTGCAAGCTCTCCCAACACGGTTGGTGACCTCCGGCACCCCGCGCCCAAAGCACGATGTAGAAATGTGAAGTAGGTGTGTGTTGTGAAGTAAGTAGGATTTTGTGCGGCCTAGGCTAGCAGCCTTAGACCGTGTAGATGAGTTGTAGAAGGGAGTATTCTTGCGAGAAACTTAAAAAACCCTGTTAACAAACAGTTACATTTATTTTAGGTTCCGCTTTAGGGGGTAGATGGTATCTGCACGCACCGCACTTATGTCGTAAAACTTACCCAGAATCTGGGGTTTTTCCTCTCACAGATCAGCGGCTGCGTGCTAGGATGAGGTCCGCAGGCCTCATCGACCAGCACTACCTCCAGCAGACAGCAAATATAGCAAACAGCCTACGACAAGAAACGTGGAAGATTAATCCCGGTGAACAGGTTCTTTCACTGAGCTCTTTTTCTCGAACACTCACCAACAACGAGGGAGTTCTTATGTACGGAGCGTGGCGAGTTGACCGAACTGCTTCTGCCGGGGTCTGCGGGTCGAGAGACCGCCCCAGACCCCGCTTACATTTTTCTTGCCGTGCGCGTTTCTATCTCTCGAGTCACCTTTCACGTCTCTCTGACAGGTTAGAAAATAATGTCAATTCGACACTTGACATTGACAGTCGCAACCCAAATCTTTGTTTTGCGACTGCGCAACGTATCGATATTTAGCCATTTTAGACTAAATGAACGAAATGAAATGAGGGGTTACAACGGTACATATAATAGTATGTCAAAGTGAGAATATTTTAAAGCAAAAAGCCTTGACTGAAGAAAGTAGTAGAGATGGATGACTTTAATAGGTAATCAAAATTGGTAAGATCGTTAAGAATAAATAAAATTAGTGAACATAATTTGACTGTTAAAATGAGAACTCGGATAATCATCTCCTAGACGGATTGGACGTGTAAATAGGCTTTACGAAAATAAATGGATATTAATATGAATATAATACTAAAGAAAGGAGGTAGTAGGTGCTGAAAGCACAGTAAAAAAAAAGGGTTTGCAAACGATTGATGTCTGATAGAATATATACAGAGATAAGTTTACATGTATTAGTGAAACTTGTTGGAAGTTTAAGGTGGACTTTTGACTGTTGATTGTGCGCATTATGAAAGCACAAGATGATAGTATTGTGTTAGTTACTGGTTCATAATTAATTGAATGATTAGTATCACTGAGGAAGACGAACGAAACGTGAATAAGCTGTTAGTGTTAGTTTAAAATGTGTACTTACTAATCTAAATGTTACTGGAGTCGGTCCATTATTGAATGTATGTTACCTATGTGAATGAAAGTACCGAAAATATAATAACACTACGTTATATAGAAAAGACATATCTCATCCCCCACTCAATCGTGGCTTCCTTACTCCGAGACGCAAGCTGGGGCCAGTAAGAGTACTGTTAGACGCAAATGACACGCACCCGCTACTCGAATTTAAAAGACAGCAGAATGTGAAAAGAGATTTAGTTGTTTCAAGGGTTGTAAATCAAATGAAAATAACGAGAAAAGAAGTTTCATAATTAGAAACCCCATTCACCTTTCATCTAAATATATAAAACTCAAAGGTGATTGACTGACTGACTGATTGATTGACTGATATAGTGATCTATCAACGCACAGCCTAAACCACTGGAGGGATTGGGCTGAAATTTGGAATTAAGGTAGATGTTATGACGTAGGCATCCGCTATGAAAGTATATTTGGAAATGCTACTTTTAAAGGGGTGAAATGTAAGTAATGCAAGTTTTATTTTTTAATGCGAGCGAAGTCGCAAGCACCCACTAGTTCATTCATATAATGTCAACGCTGGGCCTCAGACACACGTGGGCCTTTTAAGCTGCTATATATGTTTAAAGTTTGTGCAATATGAATAGTGTCTATGTAGCAGGTTGTCAGTGTGAAGATGTAAAAGTCAAGAATTTTAAAAGCAACTGTAGAAACAACGTAAAATGTAATGAATTTCCGACAATAATGATTAATTATACTAGGTGTAGTGTACAGCATAGTCAGTTATACAAATATTGTTTTAATGCTAAGTAATAAATGGCATTTTGTCGAGGGGAAGCTAGGGGCACGAAGAGGAAGAGGAAGGCTGAGAAGGACATATATCGATCAAGTCAAAGAGAAGGCAAGCGTTATGTCGTATAAGGAGGTCAAGGAATTGGCCGAAAATCGAGGAGAATGGCGCATACTCCACAGACAAGAGCATCGCTCTTAAATTTTGAATGAATGAATAATGGTGAATGAAGTAAATGCTGTAGATGATTATTAATAGAACCACTTATAAGTATGAGGCATATTGTCGAGGAAATCTCTGATATTTTTCTGTTGTATTTTGTCAACAACCCCAAAAGAAATAATAATGATGAAATTGTATAGTTGAATGAGATTGTTGTAATTTGTTATGTTTGAGATACATCTGCTGGCTATTGAGATGACTGCGTCTGCGGTAGAGTCCACCTGCATTGTGAGCAGTCTTCATCAGTTCTTTGAATGGATGTAACGTCGAGGATCGACAGCAGCAACGTGATGCAGTCTTGTGCATCGTCAGTGACGCATTGTAGAGAGAATTTGAGAGGTTTAAGATAATTATTATTACTTAAAATTCACGACTTGGAATTAAGGTACGATTAATCAGTTACTAACGTTAATTACAAAAAAGGTTGATGCGTCTTTGATTGGTGGTGTTATCATTGTATACTATGTGAAAGGGCAGTTGCTATGAGATGAAAGACGTAGATACGGAAGCATCTACCATGAAAATAGTTAAATTATCCATTCTTTATACTTAACTGATATATGCCAGTATGTACTCATAATGTCTCTTCATTTAACGATAGGTATAAAAGAAGATTGTCTTAAGCGAAAAAGAAAAGAATAAAACTGTATCATAGTTTTGTATACATGTTTTCAGATTGAAGTGATGATATTACGGGTTGCGAGCAATCAGTGCAGAATATGAACAGAATGAGCGATTTATACAGCATAGATGGTTGTAGATCATGAAAATGAGCAATCAGTGCAACAACACAATTGTTTGTATTGCACAGATGATTGTAGATCGTGACAGACCTGAGATGATATTACGAGCATATAATTGCAGATCGTAACACACTGGAGATATATCGAGATCATACATTTGAGACGATTCATTAGTGTTAAATACGAAAACTGAGCGTTATACACTGAACAGATGATTGCAGCTCGATTAATGATTGATTTACTAGATTGCTTATACTTCACAACTAATTGCAGATTATGGTAGACTGAACATGACTTGACAAGCCAAGAGCCATTGAGTTTATGAACTACGAGCTAAAGTACGAGAACAAGCGCCACTACGAGGTTAGTTCGAGTGGTCGAGCCCGACATGCGGCGCGCTGCAGGAGTCAGCGCCGCAGAGCCCGGCGGGCGGCACCGCGCACCGCCTCGCGCGGCCGCGGCCCGCAGCACCGTGCCAGCTTGTGACAACACCGGCACAAATAATACTTACTAATAATCTACGAACATATGGAAAATCACATTCATAGTACTAACAAAGAGTGACGCGAAATCGTTAAACAATTGTTATTAATTTTGTGCTTAAAAGTTCGATCATTTCATTGTTTAAGAAGTAATGAGATAGTATCCATGATTAATCAGTCAACTACAATTACATTGTATTTCTTTTTCATGTTTAAGTGAAGGGACTCACTTAATAGAGGATGGCCGAACTGTAAGCAAATCTTATTATTGGATAAAGGAGTCAAACTTGATAATGTAAATCTCTTTGGTAACGATAAACTTTTAAAAAGTAAAACCAATGACAGTTGCAAGATTGACAGTTTTAGATTATTATATTCGTTGCCATGGAAATAGCCGACTGAAAAATTATTGTACTGTGATATCAATGATATGGAAAATAAGAAATATATCTGTATTTTCATGTAAATCTTGGTTTAATTTATTATGAGATTAGCTAAGAGTTTACAATAGATACATTAATACCTATATACTATACCTAGATACTTAAAGCAAATAACATGACCGTAGTTAGGTAGTAGTTAGGTTGTTAACATTTCTCGCTTGGCTAAATAAGAGTCAAGGTGAGTCGTTTACAGCGTTCAGTTTGTTAGGTAATTAAGGTGATTATCCTGTGTGATTCTAATGTAAACTATGTAATTGTACATACCACTGAATGAGATATTGAATCTGGTGTTATTTTGCGGCAAAAACATAAGAGATGAAAGGATAGATGTTTTATAAACATATTACACAAGAGATAATTCCAAAGTTATCATCTACTACCTACTTACTAAATATTTATTTATATCATTATTCTTCGTTATTCTTTGAGACAAAATCGCCGAAATTGACCGGCCCGATATTTTATAAAGGAACCTAAGTTAGGAATTGTTTGCTCACAGTGATAGTATACCTACAGTCCATATAACACTTAGGTAACGCGGGGTGCTATGTGAAATCACATTTCATAAAAATCAAATAAAATAGAAGTACTTACCTATATAAGATAGAGCAATTTTTTTTTTCAGTTTATATAATTTTGATTCAGTATTAAGACAACAAAAAACGTCAAAACACGATTACGTATGTATACTTCGCTCGATAGTTAAATTTTTAGAAAAATAGTTGTTTTAAAATATTTTTCACCTTTTTTTCCAAAAGTAGTACAGAAATTTAAACCAATTTAATTATATCTAAAAGATAATGTTATTATTTAGAGGAGTAAAAAGCCATAAATAGAATATTCTGAATTTATATGAATGATGATATGATTTTATATGAATTTTTTTCGTCAAAAACGTCTGCAACTGCTCAAATTGTGCAAAATTGTTTGCGTGTGGTGTGCTTGTCGGCCGGAACTATGCGCGCGATGCTCGCCCTTGCTCGTGGAGTTGCATGCGAAAAAGCAACAGTAGGCATTTTACCAAGCGCAAAGTGTTTTCGGGTGAAATATCGTGGCCTTAAGAGGTGTAAACATAATACCAATCATTTACCAATAAGAGTAAGTAGCGTACAGTTTCGATATACATGTAGTTTTGTACGTTAAATGCAAATTGAGAAAACGAGGAAAACCAAGAATGAGGTCATCATTTGATATTTTACATTTTGTGCAAAGTACTCGTACTTATGTACTTTTATGATATACATACGTAGTTTACTTACAAATGCATTTTGGTCCAAAGTCCAGCTAATATCAGACAAAAGGACAATGGAGTTACAATCATGCAATAATTATTACATCTATACTAATATTATAAAGCTGAAGAGCTTGTTTGTTTGTTTGTTTGAACGCGCTAATCTCAGAAACTACTGGTGCGAATTGAAAAAATATTTTTGTTTTGAATAGAACATTTATCGAGGAAAGCCTAAGGCTATATAACATCACGCTGCAACTAATAAGAGCGAAAAAACAATAGAAAATGTGGAAAAACTGGGAAAATTGCGCTGCGAAAACGTTTCAAGTCGCAGGTAACAGCTATAATTTATAAAGCTGAAGAGGTAGTTTGTAAAAATAAATATGATGCCCAAAATAACTATTCCACGCGGACGAAGTCGCGAGCACAGCTAGTTTAGAATAATTTCAGTATGATTGAATTAAATTACTCGTAAATTCGTATGAGTATGGCCAACACTGGTATCGAGAGTTTGAAACAACTCCTCTCTTGGCTTAACGACCTATGGCAAAGAAAATATGCCTTACTTATAAGAAAAATAAAAGTAAAAACCGCCTCTACAATAACATACCTACTTGTATAACAATCATAATACACCATTAACACCATATCACATGTTTAAAATCAGACACTAATTACGTTGCCGCATTGTGCGGCTATATTTCAGGGTTAAAAGCGTCTCACATAGCTATTGTTTTCAAAGTGACGTGTCGTATCGAATCGTGCTGAAACTATAGCATTAGAACCGGTAGCTGGAGCGAATATTCATACCTCAAAAACTAGAAATAAAGTGATGATGATAGTATGAGAGTGACCATCTATGATGTCAAGTTTTTAAGCCGCCTGAGAAGTATGGGTGGTAGATCTGACGCCAATAGCATGTATTATTTAGGTTTTCTCGTAACTAATGCATTATCTATTCAAGGGCGGCTATAGTACTTACGTCAAAACCAACTTTTGTACTAGTCAAATAGCTGTGATTTTATTTTGTACAGAACAGCTCGCTTCTTGAGCAAATATTTTTGATAAGACTAGGTACAAATTTACAAATCCTTTACTATTTAATACTATAACTATTTTATTTGTTTTTGAATCCAAGTAATGCAAGATCGTAGTTTGAATCTTACTATTCAGCTTTATAAAAAATCGTTCGGGAGACTGCACCTTATGTCAGCATTCCATTAGCTTGGCGAAATGCCAGTCTTAGAAAGCAAATATTGATTCGTGCTTTATTAGAGATGCGGTTTGTGAACCATTTTATGTAGTCAGAGGAATATGGCTGTAAATCAATCTCTGCATTGGGCTGACCTTTGTTATATTCTGGATTTACGTAAAATAAATGTGAAAAGTCACGACACGTTAAACTTTTACTAATAAACACAGAGTGAAAATTGTACCGAAATATTTACATAAGACGCCACTTAAGTATGATCTAGGTACCACGAATAATGTAAAACTATAAAGCTACATAAGTATAACACTACATTTTAGTAGGTACACCTACTTTGGTAAAGGTAAAAAGCACATTAATTTATAAGTTTATACTCGTTGTATTTCCCCATATTGTCTTGAATCAATAACCGATCATAATAGCCTACAGTCACGCGATGCTAATACAGCCCACACCCTGTGAAGATATATCGCACCTTTTAAGGAATACCTATGAAATAAATGAATTTTTATTTTTTTATTTTCTCTTTATATCTACATTACCTACTCTCTAAAAAACTATTTCCGGTTAAGTATCTCTGTAATAATAAATTACAAACTACACAATTTCTGTCAATACTGGAAATGAAAAAATTGGTTATTGTATAGAAGAGTTTTAGCTAGTAATTGCATTACTAGCAGCAAAACAAAATCAATTATCATTTGTCTAGGTTTTAGGTAGTTTAGTCTAAATGAGCTAGCATAGTAATTAGAAATCAAGCATGCCATGTGCTAGCTACTACTACTAACTTTACTATTTATATTAGTGTTTACTAAACTAATATTGAAAATATGTCTAAACACTTTTAACCTCTCCATCTTTATTTCCAGGCCATTCCCCTTCAAAGTAGGTCGGCCCTTCACGATAGAAGTGTTAGTCGAAGAGAAGGAGACTCTATGGGCAGTTGACGGGGAGCACTACGCCAGTTTTGCACATCGAAACCCGAGCCCCTTGACAGCCACTTGCGTGCAAGTGACAGGCGTCAGAGACGCAGCGTTGAAGATACAGAAGACTGATATTTATCCGACTTTGGCGCCGGGATTGGTTGAGGTAAGATCAATAAGTAACGCTGTCATACAAAAAGTATGTAAGTTTATATAAGTGTGGCGTATTGTGCTGTCGAGACTGGGTGCAGTACTTAGATGGTTAGCCGGGGCGTACGGTTTAACGCTTGCATACATATTTGACCGAAGTTGCATACGGACTACACGGATATATATATAATACGGAAACGTTATCAAATCAATCAAATCAAATCAAATATACTTTATTGTACACCAAATAAAAAGAACATATTTTACATAAAGATGGAAGGTAACCAGGGACATTGGGCGACCTTATCACTAAAGTGATCTCTTCCAGGTTATGTAGCGTTATGTCAATCTCAATAATTAATAAAATTAATTAGTCTTGCTATTCTATACTCTCGCTATACTAAGTATACCACTTGTCTAAAGGGCGACTAGTGGAGACTTACACGCGCGTAATTTAGGTTTAACAAGCGGTCAATGGATGCGTGATCGTTTAATTAATTGATTATTATGTTTTTTTTAACAGTGATCAATTTTATTGAGTTGCGATAAATAAAAATACTATCAAGTTATACACTGTTTTATGGAATATATTGAAAGTTGTTTTCACTAATATCCTCATATTTTACTTTTCCAGGTCCCAGTTCGAGCAAGTTTAGACAGCATAGCAGCAGAAGACTCAGAGCCCAGTTGGAGAGCCAACGTGATAGCTCTACTGACGAATGGGGTGCCCATTGGACACCAGTTAGTTGTTTATGGGAGGTAAAACTAAACCCTTATTATCATTAAAACTATTTCTAGAATAAATTGTTACATTGCACGTTTTAATAAAATAAGGCAAATGTCAAAGCGTCACAGAGGAACATAGTTGTCACCATAGAAATGTAATTATTTTTTCATATAATAAATAAATAAATAAAATAAAAAAGCCTTTATTTGCCATGACATGACGTTAAACAGTTATAAATAATACGAGTATATATTCACTAAATTTATAAGATTTTTCCTTCAACTGTGATAATATTGAGTTTCGTGTGTGACGTCAGGGCACTCAGAGATGAGTGAAGGCCTCCTCCATGCTTCATCAATGTGTCTCGTTCCAGCACTGCTCGACTCCATGTTATGAAATATTTGATTTTTAATTCTCTGTGATTCTTTGATTATATGAATTTTTCTTTCAGGCTTTCCACATATTTAACGTAGTTTGTTATTTGTTTTGAAGATGGTGTTTGTTGATATGATGATATTTTTTCATATATGCTTATATTATTCAGATTTATATATATTCACTCATGTGAAAAATACTCGTGTTTTTTCACACAAGTAAATATGTGACTAATAATAATGGAACAAATGATGGAAAACACCCAATATTTTTATCTCTAACTTTTTATATCTTTACTATTCTACGTTTTATTTCCCCGATGTTAAGCAATATTGTAAGTACAGACAACAGTCTGTACTGACAATATCAACAGTTGACCTACTACAGTTTCAAGTCGTGAGTGGACTGGTTTCTTTTAGACAATAGCGCTAGATCGTAGGAAGAGAGGGATGAAAATCTTTGATCTATATATATATTGTCTAAAAGAAACCAGTTCACTCACGACTTGAAAGCTAAAGAAAATCTTGTATAATGCACAGATACAGTTGTTTTTACATAATATAGGCTCACGCTTGTCTACAACTTGTTATTAATAGCATTACATCATACTAAGTAGTTTTGAATTCCGTAATCGAGACTTAACGCCTATTACTTTACTTTTCCAGACTCCGTCCCCTCCTCCACTCGTTTGCTATCGACCTAATGGACGCTGCGCGTGAGTGGCCGCGCCCCAACGTGCACGTGCACGTCAACGTGCGCGCGCTCGTCGAGGCAGACAAGAACAGGCAGCTCGTCGTTCTCAACTCCTGGCTGGGGGAGTGGGGGCTGGAGAGGAGGCAGAGGACTGCCAAGCTCATTCCTGGCACACGTGTAAGTAATCTGTGTGTGACAGACAGAGAAAGATCCATCTTAGACCATAGCTATTGCTTGCCATCGGGCAAACTATGGTCAAGTGCATACCTGTTTTAGTTAAAAAAAAGAGATAGAGCAAATAGAATGTTTATATTTTTTAGGTATGTTTATTGAACGCCCGCGGCTTCACTCGCATTATTTCAGAACAAAAATAAATACTTACCTACTTTATTTATGTCTTCCTAGGACCTCATACTACCTACGTACCAAATATCCGGATGTTCCGTTCAGGCACTTTTGTGCGATGCGCAACCAAATAAACAGATCAATTTCAACAGGTTTTAGAATTTTAGTAATTTTAACCTGATGAAACGTGTTCTGTAATTGATTTCAAATATACACGAACATATTTTTTTTGGTTTTCTTTGTACAGATTTTTGACTCTCTTTAGCTTTATAACCAGACACGTAACGTTAATGTCTGTTTGCTAATTTATAATATATATTGATCATTGTATTATATTGTCTCTATCTCGTTCCAGGCAACATTCCGACTGCTACGCGGCCCTACAGAATGGTCGATATACGCAAACGACGTACTTATAGGCGAGTTGGATCACAGAGCGGCGCCAGAGGGCGTCAAATCTGTACGAATTCGAGGCGACTTGTACCCCGAACAAATATATTTGTGCCCATCTACTAGCTCTCCCGTAGAAGAAAAAAGCTGAACATGTTTGTGACAAACCTAAAAAACTCCGCGTGCTTTTTGATAGTTTGTCATATGAGCGACAATTCACGACTTGTGTACTAATTGACAGATCTGCAATTAAACCCTCTTGCATAACGAATCTTATGAATCAATAAATCACATTTAGCGACATGATAAAAAATGGCTGAATGTGTTGTTGTACAAATCAGCTTAATAGGTGTACTTACTCATTTTGGCTTATTCTCTAGGACACATATTACGTACTCGTATTATAAAAACAAGAACACCTCATTTGATTCATAATTTGAGCTCTGTTTGACTAAAATTATAGGTCATCTAAGTAATTAGTGTTTATGTATGAGAAATTTTCATCATGACTGCGTTTGTGGCTTCAAAACTTTCCTTTATTTAGCGGCCTCGATAGATTTGGTGCTTTCATAGATAGGATGATAAATTCGTGTTTTATGTGAGATCTGAAGTTCAATTAAAGTATTGTTGTTTCTAATCTTATGACGTACTTTTCTGTTTTTTATGTTCGATATAAAATGGCGCAAAGCTATTTTGAGTAATAGTTCCATAGTGCTATGTAGGGAATAGTTTGACAAAATAGCTTTATCAAAGAGTGAGTGGGTTTATTCATGTCTCGCTCGCTCTGGTACAATAACAACAGTGTGAGATAAACAAATTCTTCCTGCTTTGCAGGCGGATACCTACAACAATACATTTCTAACGTAAGTATTTTTTATATCGCTTGTACAAAACAATGGTAATTAAGTTTTTTAGAGTATTTTCGTCTTAATTGTCAATTAAACTGAGTTAAAACATCACAAACAATGTCACTGTTCAAAGTTTTCCATAATTTTAAGAGAAACTTATACTAGTGCTATTTTTATTTTTAAGGCTATTTTAATTTTTCTACGAATATTAGATATTGTTTAATCTATGGATATATTTTGCAGCCATATTATTCAAATGTTATGTAAATGTAATGTGTTTATACGTATAAATGTTTATCATGTTCAAAAGTGTTTTATTTTATGGTTTATAATATAAGGACTTAATAGTTTGTGCGGATTTGCGTATTAAAATTCACCATTTCAGTTATTTTCGTTTGCGATGCCAGCGGACAAGAATAATATCACAATCTTTTTAATTTGCCTTTATAGTCCCTTTGATTCCACGAATATGATACCATCAGGTGAACTGTTTTTTTGCCCATTTGATTAAATACTTATTTTTTATTGTAATAGTACTTACCTTCTTATTGCTTTCGTGAATAATAGTCAATTAATGACATTGATACAACAATTTGCCATGTATTTTTGTCATTCACTAAAATTGTAAACAATGATTTACAATTAAAGATAAATTATTGTATTGACCGGTTATATATAACTATGCAAGCACCTCACCGCCACCCCCAAGATCCACAGAGTAATGTTAACAAATTTGGGGGATATGACGCGGAAAAGTAAGTAAATAAATATTCCGGGACTCAATATAATAAGTAATAGTATGTAGTATTATAGTAGTTGGGAGTAGTTCACACCACAAATTTAATTTCACTTAATCATAGTTATTAACCGACTTCAAAAAAAGGAGGTTATCAAGTCTTCTGAAAGATTTTTTTTATCAAATCAAAACTGGAAAATTTACTGATCTGTAATTAAGTTGGTAGAATGACTGCTTTTTTTTCCGAAAGTAGCGGGTTCGATTCCAGCTCAACACAAGTAATGGGTCATTTTCAAAATGGACATTCTACTTAATTGGCCGAGAGCGAAATTAGGATGTCGGTTCTTTATGCTAGATAAGCTTACGCTTGACTACTCGGTTGTACTCTACGACCTACCGATAGCTTATTTGAAAAATATTTTATAAATTCTGTCTCTACTTCAAGACCGGTAATTTCCTTGTCTTTATTTTTTTTAACAAGTAATTGGTTTGCACTTGACCGTAATTCGCCTGATGGTAAGCTATCATTACGGTCTAGGATAGAGCGTGCTTACCCAGTACCGATTCACTTTAAATTTGAAGATCGCAAGGTTATAGTTTTTTTAAGATTTATTTAAGTTGACATATTGTATGATTACATACCTATTATTACCTATGTTTGACATGTTTTTAATAACAAAATTTTTTATTATGTTATTAATAAAACTTGACATTGTAACTTCTAAAATTTTATTAAAACTAAATGTTATAAATTCAATTTGACGAGATATTGTAATTTGTGTGGCATATTCTATGTTATTAGTACTTATACCTATGTTACAACTTTACATTATTAATATAGATTCTTTATCTTTATATTCCGCGGGGAACAGAAAGTCAGGCAGGGACTACCACATTTTTTTTGCTGCTTTAAAAGAGCAATTAGGCAACTTGTGTGTTATATTGGTAGCCCATACCACTTTTTCTCCAAATTATTTCTTGTTGTGTAGAATGTTTATTAATTTAACTTGCTTTGAAGTCCCCAAACATCTATTCCAGATATGCCTTAGACAAAGTGTCTAAAACCTTCACCACACATGAAGACCTGACGCCTGGGAAACCGCCATGTTTAACGCAATACACCATCGCGAAATATCTTCAGCCATTAACCAGGGAACTTGTTGAGGTCCCTCCAAGGTTTGAAAATACAATTTCTTTTTAATAATTTTCTTTGTTTGTGACAGCTTAGAACAATTAAAAAAGAACTACTACTAGGTACTACTAGAATTTAAAACATTGAAAAAGTAACATAGGTACAACATACAGTGAAACCAAAAAGTGAGTAAATGGAACAATTTTTTTGATTAAGTATTTTACTTTACGCATATTATCCAAATTTATAGGGAAGGAAACAAAAAATTATCATGCTTATGTACCTAATATTTTATTTTCGTGATCATAAGTTGGTAAGTAACTAATGATATGAAGAAGCCGCTACTCATTATTTTACACTCTTTGCTTACCTAAGTATAACTATCCTGGAAGAAATTATGTACATTTTCGAAGAATCGCTTTTTGCGATAATGCTGCCAGCTGTGGTACTTTTATGTCTTGTTAAATGTTTATGTTACATTTTTATTAGTGTGTTGCAATAATAAGGGTCTACATCTATTTTATCTAACTATCGTTTTGACTTTCACAGGCCAGTAATAGATGAGTTGCCAGATGCAGTTATCGAGAACATGGTGAAGAAAGACAAGGCCTTCTGGGTGGACAAGCCTGGAGATAACGCCTATACACTGCACGACGCATATCAAAACTACGGGATGACCACAGTCGTTGTAAAGCCACGTATGCTTCTTTCTTTATATACGAATTGAGAGAAGGTTCCTCAGTTTGGTTGTCGATATTTTCTCGACTGCGCAATCCTTGAGGTACCTATAATAATTTTGGTACTTATTGCGGCTAGTCCTTGGATCATCATCATCATCGGGTGCCATTTTCATATAGGTAAAAGTTTGGAGGTCAATTGTCAACATTTTCCGCGGTCCCATACTGCTTCTTTTACATGCGTATAGTTCGGTTTTGTTTTGTCCTTGGATGGTTGACCAAAACTAGATACAAGTAGATATAATAGATAGAATACTCCAAATTTGTATACTTATCTAAAATGGGTGCATACTTGACCAGATAAGGAGACTTGAAATATCATCATCATTAATTACATGAATGTGTCGTCCTCCACAGCACATCAGGATGTGTTCCCGAGATCATACCAGTACGATCTAGACTGCGTGAGGTACCGACGGACACACGCTTGCGATGGGCTTAAACAGCCTCCGGGAGAAAGGACTGTAAGCATTAAAACTAGTACCTAGGTAAAACATCTCAGGATATGTATAGGAAACAATACTTACCTACCTACTCATTTTATTTATTAGTGTACCTAGTAGAGATATTCCAATTTTTTTACCAATTTGCAAAACGTTCTTTTTGTATGTTATAAAAAAGATATAGGAAAAGATTTTTCTGTGTGAAAAGTTTATTTCTTAATTTATAAAAATACTTGTACAGAAACCAGTAAGTGCACACTGCCGAGACTGTACAAACATAGCGATTCCGGGATTCACTCCGTTTCAACTTGCTTGGGCCAAGGATCCGGGACAGAAGCGGTGGAAATATTATCCTGACCTTTCAACTACTTTATGTCCAGAAGAAATAAAGAAGATGATGAATGAGTATGTTATCCCAATTTTAAGAATATTTAAATGCGATTATTGCATTATTAGGTTTACGTTTACTGCACTGTTTCCTCTTCCAGAGTTGGGCGGCCTTATAAAAATGAAGCCATCAATTGGTATTATAAAAACTATCCACCTGTAAAATATAACACTATACCAAAGAAATTTTCAAAATGATTTTTCTAGGGCAAGCAATATACACGATGTACGGAAACTACGGATTTCGTATGTTCGCGCCTAAATGTTGGCGCTCTTTTTTCATAACTGTCGGTCGCGCATGTCATGCGCATGCCGTATGCGTCTTCAGGTATGAGCAGTATACGTCAAAAGTTAAAATATTTCAATTTCATAATTGACAGTGACAGCTACAGTTGAACGTCTATGAAATAAATACAGCTGATTTATATTTTTCGATTTTCAAAAAATCTACTTTGTAAATAAAGATAAATTGAATGAAAGACGATTTTTAAATTGTAATAATTATTGTTAGATAGTTTTTGGCTCAAAGTCATCTTGGATGAAAACGTGTTATTATCCTAACGCGTTGAGTCTGTGGTAGACTCGAGTCGAGTTTGACCTTCTCAAGGTGACCGATATCGTTAGCCGGTTTTCCAGTCAGGGTTGCGAGATTCCGGCGAGTGCACGGCTCGTACCCGATATAGCAGTGACGAGACAAGATGAGCGTACAATCGGACTCGGATAAGCGCAAGCAGATATCTGTGAGGGGTATCGTTGCCGTGGAAAATGTGACGGAAGTGAAGAAGTCTTTCAACAGGCACGTCCACTACACTCTGGTCAAGGACAGGAATGTTGCGACGCCGCGGGACTACTACTTCGCCCTGGCGCACACCGTCAGGGACCACCTCGTCTCCAGGTGGATCCGGACTCAGCAATATTACTATGAAAAGGATCCCAAGGTAATACTATTTCCTCAAATAAATTTCACGTACCACCGCCAATTAATATAGAAAATGAGTTGTACTTTACTGGTTTTTACCTACTTAAAAAGTAACTCGCCTTTGAGTTCATTTGGAACAAGGTTCTCATATAGATTTAATTCAAACATACTCCTTATCTGGCTAGGTACAGCCACAATGTATAGGTACATTACTGTCTTTTTCAAACATTGAATGTGTACCTAATGGTGATTTATATTTGAACACATTGTGTTGCATAAGAATGCATTTCTGTGATTTCTTGGGCATGTTCTAGAAAATTAAATGCCATTCAGTATGTCAGTAATGCTGTGAAAACATTATGTTACTTAATTCATATTCTTCTGTTATGAAATACAGGTACATTACCAGTAGCAATTTCCAGATTGAATTTATATATAGTTATCCTTTTACCTATTTACTTACTGAGTGTTTCATTGTAGAATATAATAGAACAACATTTATTGAGACAGATTTACAATTATTTAGTAGGTATACACAGACATACAATAAATAAATAAATCTACCCCAACACAGCCCTAACTCAGCATAATGCTAGATTGTATAAATATCAAATTCTTTTCTCTTTTAAACATAAAACATGACACTTCAATTTTTTTTTCCTCCCATGTGGTATTCACTCTTAGTAACTCTAATTTTCCAAGTTCACTGAACTTTACCTTTATTTTTATCTCTGCTTCACATGGCAAAGCTTAGATAAAAACTAAAATAATTCATTTACAAAGATGCTTCATTATTTATACGCTCATTGTAAACAGTACTGTTTAATGAGAATGATTTAAGTTTTAGTTAATTTATTGAACTCTCAAATATGGATTAATAACAAAATATTCTATCTTTGTTTTGGACTGAATCAACAAGAGATTTATTTTGCTTACTATCTAACAAATAAAGGTTATTAATTTGACCTGGATCAAATTTTAATATTGAGCAATTTAGGCTTTGAAACTCATGTGCCAAATTTTCTATGATGGATCTATGTTGATTGACAGATTTCTTAGAAACTATAAGTGAAACTATAAAAACTATATAGATATGAACCATTTTATAGTAAATTTAATATGATTTAACATGGAGAACAGTGCAGGTAACATGTGAATCAATCCAGTAATTTTCAGATACTTGACTTTTAGCTACTTTTTACAAAAACAATAATTTAACAATCATTTTAATAATTAAACTGATTCTGTACCAATGTACAGAATCAGTTTGATTATTTGAAATCACCTTTTCATATTCAGTTTAGAAATCAAGTGAATAATAAAAAATGTTATCTACTTACTACTTCTGATTCAGGTGTATTTGTAAGATCTTACGGTTATTATAATCAAAATTAAATTCTTTGGCTTAAATATAATGTTTCTCTAATCAGTTTTTTTTTTCTAGCGAGTGTACTACCTCTCGTTGGAGTACTACATGGGCCGCTCCCTTCAGAACACCATGATCAACCTGGGCATCCAGGGGACAGTGGATGAGGCCCTATACCAGCTGGGTCTGGACATTGAGGAGTTGGAAGAGCTAGAGGAAGATGCAGGTCTTGGTAACGGAGGTTTGGGACGTCTGGCTGCTTGCTTCCTGGACTCAATGGCCACTCTTGGATTGGCTGCTTATGGTTATGGTAAGTTTGTGAACATGCAAGAGGTTAGCAGAATTGAGATGGCTTGATTAAAAGAAAGTCTATACCTAGCAGTGGGAGAAAATGGTTGATGATGATGTTGATAAAGTCTTTAACTCTTATTGTTATGCTCCCTCTTAATCTCAATGTTTTTTAGGTATGCACTTTTTTAACGAAGGTTTCAGCTCAAGATTCAAATTCAAGCAAAAAAAGATAGGTACCAACATTGAAATTAAAAGTCATGCCTACTTATTATTTTCCTTCTATTTTTTAGTAGTATATGAAACATCCTTGATGATCCATCCAATCACTAAGTTACTCAACTAGTAAAATAAAAATAAAATAAGCCTTTATTACTGTTTATATACAATTGATTATTATCTATTCTATTTATAACTATTTACATTAGACAGCTTGTCCGTCGACAAAGGCCTCCTCCAAAGCTTTCCACCTCTCTCTATCCTTGGCTACCTGGAGCCAAGCCGGTCCTGCAACTTGCTTAATGTCATCTTCCCATCTTTTATATTGTCTCCCTTGGCTTCTTTTGCTGTCTCTGGGACTCAACTAGTACACCTTGTTAATTATCTAATAAGTGACACTTTGCTAATTTGCATAACTATCCCTAACTACATGTTACGTCACAGTACATTACACAATTACATAGACACGCCAAACTTAATATCTAAAAAAATTACCAATAGAAGAACTATCTAAAAAGGGATGCGAAAAACGAATTCGTAGACTCGTTATGTACGAAATTTACGAATATTGTTATACATATCTTTACAACAAATGTTTGGTTTACAAATGTATTGTTATACTAATGCCACTTTTCTCAGTTTTGTATACCATGTTAACAGAAGCCTTGCATACAACCATAAACTGCCATTAACAACATCTTCAGATTGCATTTAAAAAGAAAATGCTACCTCAAATCAATACAATGTAAGACAGTCATTGAGGGTCACACTATACAAATACTTGACATTATGGACCAATTTGAGACGGTTGTCAGCTCGTCATTTCTGGCCGCAGTCCAATACACGCGTGTTTACTAAATACAATACATACTGTGGTACTGACTGTTTATATAAGTTATGTGTGGTTTTTAAACGAGATTTTTGCTTATGGATCGTAAAAAGTACCTATGTACCCCTTTTAGACTTGAAATATTAGGTTTGTAAATATCGGATCAGGCGAGTAGCTTACAAAAAGTGAGGTTTATGATCAGCAGTATGTGATTGTCAGAGGCCCTTAGGGCGGCTTGATAAACTCTCGACACCAGAGTTGGCCACTCTCATTCGATAAGAAGAAGAAGAAGCAGTATGTGATAGTGATAGCAAGATTACGATGAACCATCATGATGAAGATAATGTAAAAATTTAGTTATTATACATAATCTGATATTATCTGCTACCGATTATTACATATGCTATTTTTGTATAGAGTTTAAATGTGTCTACCTATAAAATCAGTACATCTCATTTTACCTATTGTTTGTATGTAAGTTAACAGTCAGTTTATATTTGTTTTTAATGTTTGCGATACCTATTATACGGAAAGTATAAAACAACTTTAACAAAAATAACGTTTTTTTTTAACTATAAAGGTCGAACCACTTGCAGCGATTTCATTGGCTCATTGTAATCTATTAGAATCGCCTCCGCTAATCTTTACGATGCACAAATGCGAGCTAAATAATTACGGGATGCGCTACGAATAACGTTTCGTATTTCATTTCTCGCGGTCACCTTCACACCCTTTTCAACCAACTTATATTTACATACATACGTAATATTATTATTTTGAGAATTATGTATTACTACTTGATGCGTCTGAGGACATTTTTGTCTTCCGTGGAAGGACTTGGGCGCCCATCACGATGTATCTGTCCAAGAAAACTCCTTTAACGAATTAATTCTACCGGGGAGTCACGACGCTCAGTCATGAGGAAATATGACTGAAGAGTAATTATATTATATCTAGTATGCACGTCATCTAAACTAAATTAAACGGTGCAAATTATTATGAACATTTGGTCCAGCGCTGCAATTTCGGCCAATTCATTTCATTTGAGAGCAAATTGGCTAGTAGCCTTCAAGGCTGCTGAATCATATGTATATTTATTAGATATTTAAGTAATTATATAGCTAGTTTCTAAATTTGATTTCACAAATACTTAAAATGCGTTTTTTATTACGTGTTAGTAACACGGGCTGACTAAGATAAAATGTAGCAAAATCAGTGGCTTTCTACTTGCTACAGACTATTTTATTTCCTTATTTGTGTGACCATATCCGATCTGATCCGAATGGTCTGTTTATTTAACGATCAACACGACTTCATACATTGTTTATCATCAGGAAATTTAATCTTTCTTGAAGCAGTTATGGGCAGTGACGTAAGAAAAAATAACTAAACACGTAGTCCACTATCTTAGATCGAGAGAAACCATAAACCGTCTGGTCGTCATAAATTCTGATTACCATCTAGATCCACACAAACATTAATGAAATAGCTTTTCTATCACAATGTCCAATCCAAGTAATTTATTCATAACGTGTACATATGATATGCTATAAACGATACGTCTCTTGTTATTTGGGAACAAGAGAAATACAGGACTAAGTGAAGCGCCCTTGGCCCTTGGGATCTCTAAAGTAACATAACATAAATGAGAAATACGTTGATTCCATATTAATATTAGGGTCAAACATAATTTTGACTACATTTCAATATGACATCCTTATAATTACATTCTGTCCATTCGTTCGTTTAATGGATCCAAACTAGAAATCGTGATGATCCGTCCCTTCGTTGCGGCGGCGTGAAAAAGAAACTAACAGACCAATAATCACGCTTTTGCTATTAATAATGAAAATGAAACGCAATGAAAATTATATTATTATATTATAATATTAAAACTTTCGTGAGACATTTTATCATTATATTAACTAAACGGTTTTCACTCACGTGTAAATCGCGTAAGTTGTTTACGCGTTTCGGATGTTATGACATCCATCTTCAGAACGTATGTTCTGGGACCGCGGCAGCACGCAGACGCAATGAAAATTATTTATTTTGCGACAAGAAATTAAGTACGAACATACCTTTAAGGAAAGTAATCAGACAAACACATTTTGCACATACACAATTTCCTGACACAAGCCGGCCTCAACTCAGCATGTGCTAACTGCGAACAGTCAGCGCTGGTCTTCCGATGAGACCGACGGGTAATGAAATTGTGTACTTAGGTACCTACCTATTTGTTGTAACAGTTTCACAACTAGCACAAGGATTGACAATATTTAATGATAAAAATATATTAAGAAAGTAAATATATTTTGTATTTGCGTTTATTTATCTCCAGGTATCAGGTACGAGTACGGTATCTTCGCCCAGAAGATAGAGCACGGCGAGCAGCAGGAGGAGCCCGACGACTGGCTGCGGTATGGCAACCCTTGGGAGAAGGCACGTCCAGAGTTCATGCTGCCCGTCAACTTCTACGGCAAGGTCGTGGACACGCCGCAGGGCAAGAAGTGGATTGATACTCAGGTATGTGTTTTAATAGAACTGCTAGATATGGGTCTTCTTATCGAATGTGTCGAGAGTTTATCAAGCCGCCCCGAGGGCCTCTGACATTGCTTAGCGACTGCCGTACTAGATAAACGGCCGGGGCCTACAATTTAACGTGTCATCCGACCCACGGATAAAAACAAGATAGATGGGCGGCCTGAATATCGTTATCCGTCCGTAAGCTTCAAGCGATCCAGAGGAAGGCTCTTGCACCAGATTGTGATGGCACCTTTTGCAGGCCGCAATTGTCCAGTTGCATCGTAGCGCAAGCTTAATGTAAAATGATGTTCGAAATCCTCCTTCTTAAGTCCAGAGTAATAGGTTTCTTCTAGTTGTGCTACATCTTAAACTTAAGAGTTGCATTACACCAGGCGGCTGCAGTCAAAGGGAGGCTTTACCGTGAAAAAAGTCACATTCCTCGTCAAGATTTCCTTCGATAACTCATTAATTTATGGAGATCTCTTCGGAAAACACATCATGGCGGGTACCTATGTCCTGCCAGGATGTCATATGTCCTCGGGTTTTGTAGTCCTGATATATGTTTTCAACAATTCCCTATTTCCTCAAGCAGGGATTGTTTAATCACACAATAATTTGCTGATTATAAAGTTGTGACTCACGGAAAGAGTTGACACGCTTTCTTGAAATGCATTTGGACGATGTTGCGGTATTTAATAACATTTCGGTATTCGGGTGGGTTAGTGCGCTTCAGAAAATGTACTTAACATCGTCGCATCCTTTACCATACTAAAAAAGTATATATATGAGATATAAATTCACTTTTTTAGTATTTTAGTGGGTGGCTACCAGACACAAAAACAATTTGATTTGGACTCCAATTTGGTCAATTGAATCTAGGCCGATATAACGAGCGTTATTTTTGGGTTCCGCCAACCAGCTTCTCTTATTGACTAGAGTCTAGACTAAACGTAACACAATTCTTATATCGCGATGAACAATAACAACAGTATACAGGAAATACAAGATTTTAAGATCAGTTTGATCAAATTCGATGCAATACCTACATATAAAACTTAATATGATAATAATCTAGACGTGTAATAGTGATAGATAGATAATGTCTTAAAATTTTTTCACACACACACACTAAATTACCGTTTATTTTAGTGTGTAGTAAATTTCAGTATATGGTAATATTGTGCATTTGTACAATACAGGCGCTGTTTCAATCGCACTGCTTCGATAAAAAGTACTCCATTCTAAAATTACTTCCATAAAAAAGTGCTAGCAGACGACGATCAAATAATGACTTCATTACTACTACCTATCTACTACATATGAACACATTCAGTAGTCCAATCATAATCACGTGAAAAACATTTCGCGATTCATGACCAAGACAACATTTACTTATCGAAAACATGTCATTTGTCGACGTCGACTCGTTTACAACCGAAATACAGCTAGTTATTCACATCAATGTGCTTATCTTTCGTAAGGTAAATAAACTACGAAAATGTATAAAAATTGTAAGAAGTAGATAATGAACTTTACTATTATATTATCATGGCCTCTATTTTAAACTCCTAATAAATTTAATCACCTAACTATTATATATTTCTAAATAAATGAACCACAAAGACTGCCAGTCCATAAAATTAATTCATCGTGATAAATTCCTTTCAATAAGTAGATATTTTATCAAACTATTGTGAGAGGTTATCAATAGATTGACTTGTAATCTCCATGGCAATACTCGTGTTACTGTTGTTTAATATATGTAGATAACAGGTGACTAGATCCCTCTTCTTTGATTTGTATTCCTCTTTACTGAGGGTCGTGACTTCCCAGTAGATTAAATAGTAGGCATGGGTTTCTTTTCACAGGAGTTCTCTTTGGCAGATACATCGTGGTGGGCAAGGTCCTTTTACTGTTAAAATATATCGACTTCGTCATGATGTTTTCCTACGCCTTTAGAAATGAAAATCCACATATAACTTCAAAAATAAGTCAAAAGCAAGGAACGACCCGGGGGTAAAAATGGAAAGCTCGCCTTTACCACCTAGTCCAATGGCTTTTTCACTGACTGAAAAATGATTACTTATATAATGATAATACGAAACATTTTATCCCCATTGAGTATTTTCCCATTCATAATAATCTATCTACTTGTATAATACTAATGGATATCAAGTCAACAATATAAGTCTGAGACTCCTAACTAACGAACTACCGTTGACACAAATTGTTCTTACCATATCCTGTGCGGACCAATCGTCAGCCAGTTCTATCACGAGTCAATTTCGCCAGACCAATCAGCATACGAACATGTTGCAATTATATTAACCTATATGTTATTTATTGAGCATTTTATCTCTTTCATTATCCTACTTACTTACGCTAAACGGAGACGTCTAATGCAATTTATTATAATGTAATCGTTTATTTCAATGGGTATTATTATCTAACAGCGTCGTATCAACAATATCGAAAGCTATCTTATCGGACAGTTCACGGATGTTGACCATGCATCTTACTTACATATATCCTACACTTGTTATTGTCATGCAAAACGTTATCATAATTATGCTGCACTATCATCTAATTGTTGGATGTTTATAAATATCCCTTCACAACACGTCTAATGATGTACGTCAATCAATTATGCAATAAATACGTAGAAATGAACATCTAAACAAATAGACCCGTCATTAAAATACATAATATATATGACACATTGTATGATTATTTACCTATTATGTTTGACATTATTTTAAGAACAAAAATGTTCATTATTTTATTTATAATACAGATTGTAACTTCTAAAATTTTATTAAAACTAAATGTTATAAATTAAATTTGACGAGATATTGTAATTTGTGTAGCATATTCTATGATATTAGTACTTATACCTATACCTATGTATGTTACAACTTTACAGTATCAATAAAGATTCTTTATCTTTATAAAAAATCGTTGTTATTTCTTCATGCAACAAATCATTAGATTTTTGTATTGAGGTAGTTCAGGGAAAGGATACATTTATTTTCTGGATTAATTAAGCGGGATGTCGGAAATATCAAATAAATGTCTACTAAATAAATAAAAATAAGTAAGTATTTATGACGCTGGATGTCAATTTTATAAACCTGTGCAACCTTGATAGAACGATTCATTATGATAGGCATTAGGAAAAATTAGGAGCCTCTTCTTAAATCGTCTATGATAGCAATGTATGTCTAATAGACTCTGTTGCCAAGTATTCGATAATTATCTAATAACATACAATGTATCCCTTTGTTTTCGCCAGGTGGTGTTTGCCATGCCCTACGACAACCCCATTCCTGGCTACAACAACAACGTCGTGAACACCCTGCGGCTCTGGTCTGCTAAGAGTCCTGTTGACTTCAACTTGAGCTTCTGTAAGTAATTTTAACTATTTTTATGACTAGTGAAAGTATAATGGTCCCTAATTAGTTGCGTTATTCGCTCCATCCTAAACCATAATGTTTGCCTGCGACAGATAAATTTAAGGTTAAGTACAAATCCATTTAGTATAAAAAATATTACCTATATTATATATAAAGTGAAATATTTATCGATATTTTATTCAGAATTTCACCTACGTACACACTTAATACCTTTTAGAAACAACAAATATATAAAAATCATAATTCATGAATTTTTTAATTTGTTTTTCAGTCAACTCCGGAGACTACATCCAGGCCGTGCTAGACCGTAACGTGGCCGAGAATATCTCCCGAGTGCTGTACCCCAACGACAACTTCTTCGAGGGCAAGGAACTCCGTCTCCGCCAGGAGTACTTCATGTGCGCCGCCACGCTCCAGGACATCGTCCGGAGATACAAGGCTTCCAGGTTCGGCAGCCGCGAGGCCGTCCGGACTACCTTCGATAGCCTCCCAGAAAAAGTGGCCATTCAACTCAACGACACTCACCCAGCACTTGCCATCCCCGAGCTGCTGAGAATCCTCGTCGACATCGAGAAGGTGCCGTACGATGAGGCCTGGAGTCTGGTCACCAAGTGCTGCGCGTACACCAACCACACCGTCCTGCCCGAAGCGTTGGAGAGGTGGCCATGCTCTATGCTGGAGAACGTACTCCCGAGGCACATGCAGCTCATCTATCACATCAACTTCCTGCACCTGAAGGAGGTGGAGAAGCGCTGGCCCGGAGACGCGGACCGCATGCGTCGCATGTCCCTCATCGAAGAAGAAGGCGAGAAACGAGTGAACATGGCCCATCTGTGCGTCGTGGGCTCGCACGCCGTCAACGGAGTCGCCGCCATCCACTCCGAAATCCTCAAGGCGACGATCTTCCGCGACTTCTTCGAGATGTGGCCCGAAAAGTTCCAGAACAAGACCAACGGCATCACTCCTCGTCGCTGGCTGCTGCTCTGTAACCCGGGCCTGTCCGACTTGATCTCGGACAAGATCGGGGAAGAGTGGACCGTCCATTTGGACCAGCTTCAAGGGCTCAAGCGTTGGGCCAAGGACCCCGCCTTCCAGCGCGCTGTCATGAAAGTAAAGCAGGAGAACAAGCTGAGGCTCGCGGGTCTGATCGAGAGAGACACGGGAGTGAAGATCAACGCTGCGTCGATGTTCGACGTCCAAGTGAAGCGTATCCACGAGTACAAGCGGCAGCTGCTTAACATCCTGCATGTGATCACGATGTACAACCGCATCAAGCGCGACCCGACCGCGCCCGTCACGCCCCGCACCGTCATGATCGGGGGCAAGGCGGCCCCGGGGTACTACATCGCCAAGCAGATCATCGCCCTGGCCTGTGCTGTGGGCAACACCGTCAACAACGACCCGGACGTGGGAGACAAGTTGAAGCTCATCTTCTTGGAGAACTACAGAGTGACGCTCGCGGAGCGCATCATGCCCGCCGCTGATCTGAGTGAGCAGGTTGGTTTCTGTTTTTCCGTTAATATTCTTTTAGGCTGTCAGATGAAATAACTGTATTTGGAATAGTTAAGCACACAATGCATTTGTGTCTATTTTTTACTAGGTCACTGTTTTTAGGTGTTTTAAATTCTGTGCCGAATCAAGATAAGAATACTCTTAAATGAACCGCAACCAACTCAAACCTTCTCATTCAAACCTGTTTATTTTTGTTTTAAACTTTCGTGTGAATCATATGTAGTCACACGGATGACACATTTAACATATCTATCTATCGCAATCAAGACTTACCAGTTTTTTAAATTATTCCAACCCCTAATATTATGCAGGCAAAAATTCGTGTCTGTGTCTACGTTTGTTACTTTTCAACATGTGAATCATTTTTACAAATGATAAAATTTGTTATGGAGTTAGATTAGACCCTAGATTAACATGTAGAATGTTTATACCAGATAAACACAGGTAACATAGTCTAAATATATAAAACTCAAAGGTGACTGACTGACTGATATAGTGATCTATCAACGCACAGCCCAAACCACTGGACAGATTGGGCTGAAATTTGGAATGAAGGTAGATGTTATGACGTAGGCATCCGCTAAGAAAGGATTTTTGGAAATGTCTCTTTTAAAGGGGTGAAATAGGGGATACAAGTTTTACAAGCGTAAGCTTAGTATGGGGCTAGATGGCGCTGTGTGGTATGTCCTGAAATATTTATATTTATCTATACTAATATTATAAAGCTGAAGAGTTTGTTTGTTTGTTTGAACGCGCTAATCTCAGGAACTACTGGTCCGAATTGAAAAATTTGTTTTGTGTTGGATAGACCATTTATCGAGGAAGGCTTTAGGCTATATAACATCACGCTTCAACTAATAGGAGCGAAGAAACAATAGAAAATGTGGAAAAAACGGGGAAAATTATTTATCTTTGAAGGCTTCCGTTGCGTGTGCTGCGAAAACGGTTCAAGATATCAAAAAAATGTGTATGAAAGAATTATTCCTCTTGAAATGATCTAACAAAATGTCCCAAACAGTACATGTCTATCTTTAAAGGTTAACTCACTAAACCATAAACCAACATTAATAATTATTCCACGCGGACGAAGTCGCGCGCACCAGCTAGTTTATTATATTTACTTCTTAATGCGAGCGAAGCCGCGAGCACCCACTAGTTTTTCATAAAAAGCATTTAATATCTATTTCCCTCGTTCGATCAGATCTCGACAGCCGGCACGGAGGCGTCTGGCACCGGCAACATGAAGTTCATGTTAAACGGAGGGCTTACCATCGGCACCATGGACGGAGCTAACGTGGAGATGGCCGAGGAGGCCGGGGAGGACAACTTCTTCATCTTCGGCATGAGGGTCGATGACGTCAACGCACTGCAGCGCCGCGGGTGAGTCGAGCACAACACTAATATGGGGATGAGTATATGACTCTACCTACTTAAAGAATACCTACACCATATGATTGCAATGTACTACTATGATTGTATTATATACACTTGTTATTGTACATTAGGATAAGAATTTATGCAAATAAAGATAATATGAAACTAAACTAACTAATATGGGGAGTGTGATCTCTGTATAATATATTTATTTATTTAACTTAAAATTTGTCCAAGGGACACACACAAACACATAATATTATATAATAATGGTATTCAAAAAAATTTACAAAATGTAATTCTTACCAAAATAGATTAGGCCTCATGATTTATCACTTAGTTATTTAACATTACCAAGGTGTAATTATAATTTTAGTCTGTAAATCATGTGTGGAAGTTTGAGTTGAATATTTATCTATCCCATAGATTACTAGAAAAAATTAAACGTGTAAGTCTTTTTCGGTTGGACAGTTTTTGTCAACTGTTTGTGTAAAGTTAGTAAGCAGTATTGAAATTTGATTGTAATATTACGGGGAGTTTGTAAAATCAACATTGGTGTTGGCCACTCTAATACGATAGAAAGATCACCTGTCATTTTCCCTTATTTAGAAAGAAAGAAGGGAAACATTTACCTTGGCAGATTTAACAGAAAAACAAACACAATTAAGTACTTACACAAAAACGAACATAAAATCTGCCACAACACAGCCCCAACTCAGCATAATGCTGGTTGTTTGGAACTCAGTGGAAGCAACCAGCGGTTACCAATTCTTACTTCGTTTTCCAGTTACAACGCCTACGAGTACTACGAGCGCAACCCGGAGCTGCGTCAGTGTATCGAGCAGATCCGCAGCGGGTTCTTCTCTCCCACGGACCCGGGGAAATTCGCGCACGTTGCTGACGTGCTGCTGAACCACGACCGCTTCTTGCACCTCGCTGACTACGACGCCTACATCGAGGCGCAGCAAAAAGTCTCTGATGTCTACCAGGTAATATATAACTATCTCTGTTGAATAAAATGTCTATAGTTAAGTCTTATCTCTGACACGGACCCGACGTAATTCGCGCACGTTGCTGACGTGCTGCTGAACCACGATCGCTTCTAGCACCTTGCTGACTACGATGCATACTTTGAAGAGCAACCAAAAGTCTCAGATGTAACACAGCCTAGCGGCTACCACGAGATGAGAGGATTCGAAACATTTTGTGACAAAGTTTTTTGGCAAATAAATAATTTTGACAATAATAGGTAACATTTACTCGAGAATATTCGTATACGTTACCGAGACGCGCTCCTGAACAACCACTGCTTCGGGAACCAGATAAATATGTAATCTAACATTAGCCGTTTCTCTATTATATAGAAACACTTTAAGAATAATAAGATCATGACTGTAATATCCCTATACATATTTAATTGCTTACTAGAAATTTACGACGAGAAGGATCAATTGGCTTCAAATAATAAATACTGTCTAAGAAAACAGAACAATCTGAGAAAACCAAACAATCGACTAGTCAAAGCGCAAAAACAAGGCTTGTATAATAAAATCAACATGTTTAACAAATTGCCGCCAAAAATAATAGAATTGTCGGCTATACGATTCAAAAGAACACTAAAACAATTCTTTGTAAGCAACCCATTTTATTCTCTTAAGGAATTCATGAGTATGCCACTAGTAGAATCTTCATTTCTTCATGTTAGTTAAATCAGAGATCATATTTTATCTGGTATTGTAATTAGGATGCAAAAACTTATAGTTATATACATAAATTCTTTAGATAATAAGAGTGATAAATTACTTAGTATTTAAGGAAAATTATGTAAACTGACTTGCCCTATATGATGTGACGTCATAAGGTGAATAAAGCTTTTATCTTTATCTTTATCTATTCAAAGGACCAAGCCAAGTGGGCTGAGATGGTGATCATGAACATCGCAACTTCTGGCAAGTTCTCGTCCGACCGCACCATCGCAGAGTACAGCCGCGAGATCTGGGGAGTCGAGCCTTCCTGGGAGAAACTGCCCGCTCCTCATGAAACATAAACTGTATCTATGTCACTCCCTCGCCCCAACTAACTGCCAACATGACTCGCACGCACTCCCAGCGGCCATGTTCGAATGTTACGTAAGCATTATCATTTGTTTGCTATTACAATTTTGGCAGGAGTTATGGCACGAAAAGACGGGTATAAAATATGTTTGAGCCAAGTGGCTTGCATTGATGTGTACACATTTTGAGCCGTCCGAAAACCAATACTGATCTAATGAGAAATGGTTGCTTGCTCTAGAGTCTAGATAGTTCTGCCTCTTCTTGCCATAACATCGCGCCGATAAAAGTAGTGTAGCTTTGGTGTAGAATATATAGTAGTTATATTGAGTTGATTGTGATGGTTATATTTTTGTGGAAAAGATTGTAAAATTATAACAATAAACGTATTTATTTTTCGATCTACATATATTATAAATAAATATACTGATCTTCGTTTTTTGATGTCATAAATGAAATAATTATATAGACAAGATGTGGTCTATTTTTTCTGAACATGAGAGAACACTATAAACATAACTATTACGTATAAATTATCACTACATATGTGTATTTTTTATATAGATTATATATTTTATCGATTATATATTTTATTGTAGACTTCTACAATTATTTATCTGTCACTATGTATTGTATGTATAGAAACAGTTACAAAAATAAAGCAATAAAAATATCTCCTAAAGTATAAGTAACCCCTTGATTTTTAATGTTATATTTACTAATCTCGAAGTAATATATTATATATGTAAGTGAAATTATATGACAATTTTAATGTGATTTGAAGCTATGATTGTAGTTAAAATGTTAATAACAATTAAGTCTACATATTTGGATATTAGTTAATGTTGATTAAAGTAGAAATATATAGTAAAAACATATGTATATTTAAAACTATATAGCATGTAGAGTTCCTAACACGTTGTATGGTTTATTTGGTCTTCCTATACACATGTGTGGCAAAAGTTCGTTTCGCGAATTCGGCTTACACATGTATTACGAATTTATTTTTGTGCCATATTTTTCGAGTCTCTTCCCACAGTAAAACGGTAACATATGCTGTCTTTAATTATCAGGACTTTTAAAATAAACCATTTGTCATGGTGTGCATAATATAGAGCAAAAATAAAAGGGAAGAGATTCAGTAAATTCGGATTGATTGTATTTATAAGATTATTTTTCTACGATAACTGCCATAATCGTTGAACATAATAATGTTGTTAAATTAATCAATATTTATATTTTTAATAAACTATGTAATCTTTTATGATGTTTGATATTATCCGTATTAAATATGGTTCGCATTCGTTTACAAGATAAAAAGTAGCCTGTGTCACTATCAAGTTGTATGCTGTATGTTTGTTGTCAAAGGACCCTACACTATCTATAGCTATACCAATATCATGATGATCCGTCACTCCATTGCAACGGTTTGATAAAATGACAAACTGACTAAGAAACTTTCGTTATGATGATAACTATAGTGTAGGTAGGGTATATTAATGTAGATAATATACATAGAATCATGTCGAACAATCATAACACGCAGAAGAAAATATCTTACAAAGAACCATTCAAAGTCGTATCACCACATTTACCAGTAAAAAAAATACTCTCCTTGATCATAAAAAAATGGACTGTTTCTGTACCCACGTAGTACGTATATTTATCTAAGCGTAGTGTACGTATGAAGTATGGTACTAGAATAGTATATCTATCAAAGATATTGCAGAAGCATGTAAGTACCCGAGTTCGATTTAATAAAGGCGGCGGCATTGAGCGAGACAAAACACGAGGATCCTTTGTAAAAACACGCGTGCGTACAGGATACACAAATAAAGAGGGAGCTATAAATCGAACTGACTGTGAGCGTAATCTGCGCCCGAAACTGCAGGAGCGGAGAGTCCTGCGGCGTGCGCATATAGTCCTCGCTGGCTTCGACCAGACACGGCCTATGTTCGTCCCTCTCTGTCGGCCGCATGTCATCGGCCGTGTGTATCAAGCGTGTGCTTACTCATACTCATTCCGCGTCTGACCCTCGGACGAGCCGGTCGTGCCGCTCGTCTCGTGTGTGTAGTGCGTGCAGTGAAGTGGGAGCTGCGCCGAGCCGCCGCCCCCGATTCGCAGGTAACTCACTATCCGAGCCCATTGTACCCCACACCTCCCGAATTCAATGCCCTTTTGTGTCAGCAAAGGACCTCGCGAAAACCGCCGGCACCGCGCGCGGCGATCGATAATGTTGTCTTGACCGGGCTGAGACTCCGAATCGCCTCTTGTTTCTCTTCCTGATACTATTCGTAGAGAATGTTTTCATAATAGATCCACCAAACACGGTCATGTATACTTAGATTGGGTTATCAGCTACCGTGTATATAAGTATATAGGTACCACGTTGATAGGAGGGCATGGGCATAAATGAAGTGCGATGCGCTGGAATTAGCTTATTAGCCCGACGCTGTTAGCGAAATTAGTTTATTCATAATTAATGGGATACGAAACTAGTTCAGCGTATATAGTCTAGCTGACAGTATGCAGATCTTGTTTTATCTATATACAATACATACACTTGTTATATATACAAAAGACTTGCTAAGCAATGTTATGTCGCCGGTGGGTGTCGGATATTGAGAAATCCGGCGTTGGACATTCATTTCACAATTATCGATCTGATACGGCCATATAAAAATCATAAAAGGTGTTTTGCACCTCATATTTTTCGTATATGTATTTGCTATATCAATTTGCGACTCGGTAGCATGAAATAAGTATTGACAGATAAAGAGTGATTGATTGCGAATTTTTGAATTATACAAATGTTTTTTTTTTCTACGTGGGATAGGTTTACGTTTGACTACAGCCTGCTACAGCCTAGGGTGTAACACGTTTACCTAGAAGATACCTATTAACTCTAGATTTGAAAACCCCTGGATTGTAGATCGCAGAACACAGCTTCTGGTAAAGTATTCCAAAGCTTTGCCGTCCGTACAATAAACGTTGTTTCTAAAGCATGCGAAGATGGGAATGTATGCTGATGTTGAACAGAATAAACAGACCAATGACCATGTTGCGAATATTTAGCTCGAAGGTTTGCTCGACTGAGTAATCAATGATTCATTCATTCTTATAGCACGTGGTCTAGTAAGTTGTTAGAACTACTAGGTACATAGGGAGCTGTGACGATATGTTGCTGTTTTTTATAGAATTATAGGAATCCTGATAAATTGGTGCAATACCAAACATTGTCCGATTTTAATGCTAGGCACATTAAGGAATATAAAATTATTACAATACAACATTCAGAGGCTTTTCATATGAATATGGGCGTATCCCAAGGCAAGCTACTTGGGCAAGTTTAATAAAATGTTAAGAAAAATGAAAGTATAAACTATGCACTAAACGCATCATTATAAATGCATAAGAATCTTATAATCAACCTAGACCTGTATAAAGCCATAGAATATTATAGACCAAACGTGAGCTAGCTTTCGCTTCAATCTGCAGAAAACCGGTCTCTCCATATTTATCTCTGCACAGGCTGCAGAAATATTTATATCAAGTTATTCAAGACAGGTTAAGGTCAATAAACAAAGTATCTTGGCAGCGACATCTCAGCCAATTAGGATTCTGCGTAAGGATTTAATTTAACGACCAAAAGAGGAGGTTTTAACAGAATTATCGGTATTGTTTTGGGTATTCAAAACGCGTTCAAACTTCAACGGCTTCATGTAAATTTTGTTTTAAACGTTTAAATGCGTAATATGGTACATACCTTTCGGTACAGAGGTCTGACCCCGGACCCTCTCGGCTCGACGACCTTTTCCATTTGAACATGGGAGGGTGACAACCCATATGGAACTCCTCGCTAACGACATTCGGCGAAGCAAATAACTCCGCGTTAACTGCGTAAAAGCTTTCAGTTCAAATATAGATGGACTTATAAATCTTATTCCTAATCTCCGTACGAATAAATCAGTTGAAGCTATAAAGCAAGTATAATAAAGCAGTTTCAATAAAACAGAAGCAAATTAAGTCTTAGGAAAGAGTAGTATAAAACCTCATCTAAAATCCAACAGGCTGGCTGCCTTAACAAATTCATATAACCGAGGCAAAGTGTACATATGAAAATTAAATGATTTCACTGCTGTTCGTCGCATTTTGAAGTCTCGATAAATAATTAAACGAGAAATATGGCAGGATACAGCATTATGCTAGAAATTACATACTAGATATGCCGCTGCCGTAAGTGCTAAATACTAGTATATCTACATTATCTAGGATGTATATATATAGGTGACTGCGTTCTTTGAAAAAATACTAGGTATAGCCGTGATAAAAACATAGGTATACCTACTGATACAGAACTCAAACCACATCCTATATTTGGTCATATTTTAGCCACTTTAATTTCATTATACATACATAATTGTTATAAATAAAACATGTTTAATAAATACATCTACTCTCTCCCTTTAAAATATTTCTTCAAAAAGATAGTAAAAGACAAACATCCGTAGTAATTAGAAAAGATGTTGAAAAACTGGGTGATCGAACACATGGTGGTTTCGTACAAAGAAACGGGTCTCAAAACGGCAGGTGCGCTCTCAGGAGCAACACAGGCCGGGTTTTTGTGAAGCCAGGTAAAGGAACCTTGTGATTTTTACTTACAATGATTTTATAAACTAAATTTGATTTTACTCTACCTGGTAGAGATTTACTCTCTTGCAAAATGATAATAAAATAGAAAGGCTACGAAACTACGAATAAGTCAATGCAAAAAGTAAGTATCTAACGAGAGTAATCTTAAAAGCATTTGGTTCCGTGTGTGTTTTCTATGCTGTATTATGAAATTATGTGTCTTATGAAACACGGATAAGATTAATTTGCACTTGACCAAACATAATCCAAATGAACTTTGACAAGAAAGAACAGACAAGGAATTATGAATCCCAAGCAAAACAGGAGCTAAAACTGATTAATGTTCTACGTTAAAAGCAGCAATTACGTGTATAAAAGCTCTGCAAGCCACACAAAAAGATCTTCCTCCCATTTGGACCGGGTTTGAGCGTCCATTATCTTTGCGGTAAACGTTCTCAAGATCCTGTGTAGGATGGGCCTGGATCAGTGGTGGGCAAACGGTTTCTTTGGAAGCCTGGAAAAAAAGTTTATATATGCTGTAGGTATTTGTAATGCTTTTAATGCTTTTTCAATAATATTTTGTATTGAACTAGACTAGCACATAATTTATAATGCATATAAATAACACACCTCAATTAAACAACATTATGCAAATATGTATTGCAAACGCAAAAAATGTATGCATCAATGTTTCTGCCGTTCACGCCCAAACTGTTCAATATTGATATGCAATTCGGTATGGCAGGGAATAGATTAGATTCTGGCTCAACACATTATTTACTGCTTTGATCCTAGATTAATGCTGGTACCATCACGAGACGTCATTAGAGAAGCATATTCGACAGTTGTGTGGCTGCGGCCGAATAAAAAAAATGTTTTCTCGGTACAGAGATATCCTGCAGCCCATACTTTGCCCACCACAGTTCCAGACTTAGGGGTAAGAGGAAGGGGGAGGGTTCACCGGATGAACGGAATTTGCCATCTTGGGGGAGGTGGGGGGTGCTCCCAGACAGCCTGGCACGAGATCGATTTACTCGACGCAAGTATTGAAATGCCTATAACGTAGATATATTTTGTGAGAAGGGTGATGTTGGAGGCTCTATTCAGCCTACGGAAATAGTTTTTCCTATAGATATGAATTGATGATGTTTTCGAGAACATTCTAGGCGAGAATGAAGCGATTTTTTCTGAGCTGGCGTTCGAAATTGTTGACCACAAGATGTGTTAACGATAGGCAAATTGTGGTCATGCATAAACATTTTTTTTATTATTGTAATGCGACATTCACTGGTTTAGTACGTTTGACGCTCATTTTATTTCTGGAGCATTCTCTAAATTTGTGTTTCTCGACTACATATCTATCTCATGCAGATAAAGCTTCTTCAATCACTAAAAAACTGTCGGGTAATTGTAATATACAGGTAGGTACAGGCAGAGTGAAACGGTTAATATGTAGTTAATAATTAAATAGTTTAAAAACCTTTCATATAATTACTTGTTTATATAAATTCAATCTGTTGGAAAAAGTCCACACTGTTCTATTACCTACAGTTTATGACATGTAATGCAAGTAAATCAGATTTTCGATAAGATAAAAATGCATTATCGTTTCGCCAAAGATAAAACAGATAAATACTCAGTAATCTGTGCACTATCCATTTTTATTTACACATATAAATTACAAACATTCCTAACTCTCATTCATGCAATACTTTAGTAGTTCTAAGAACTCGTTGCAACCTTAACCATCCTACTGCAATCTGAGATGCATCTCCAGATGGAATTCTTGATATGGGCAGAGCTAATATTATGTTCCTAGTTTCTAACAGATGTTAATGTCTAGTAAATGCAACTAGCACAAAGACTAGCCACGCTCTGAGTGTCGTGACCGAATCTTTTTGAATAATAAATGAACTTAGTCGTGTTAGTGAAGTTTTTTTCGTAGATTTCGTCATGCCATTTCCGGATCTCCACACAAGCGTGCAGCTATCCTGGTTTATTTATATTTTTTCCACACATTCGGTGTGATACCAATCAACTTATCCAAACGTTCAAGTCGTAAATCCAAACACGAACTCCAGCCCATTTCTGGATAATGGAGCCCGAAATAGGCTTCCGTCACTCGCGCATGAGGTTACTCCAATACATGCTTGGGTGTGCTGGGGAAAATAATTATAGGAAGTATTATAATAATATGAGCGGCTGAGTAAAATATACCACTTTCTTTCTTCTGTATCCCAGCTACTTTAACATACATAGGTACCTACTCGTAAGTGCTTACATTATTTTGATAGTTGTCTTTAGAAGGAAGTTCGGTGTGTAGATGTTTTAGTCACCTACTTAATGTGTGTAGGTTATATATAAAATATGGTATTTAGTGCTTAGTAATGAATTTATTTTTAACGCGAGTTGTTCAGCGAATACTGAGAAGGAACTCGTATCTAAAATATGCAAATAATTTCCTGTAAAATGTGATTTTTGAAAATACCCAACAGTATAACCAAGGAAAGGCTAAATCGTTTTAGATTACCTACAATATAATTTTTTTATTTAAAATAAAGAAGTACTGACCTTCGAACTTCAATATGAAGATGGCACTGATAATGATGATAATAAGGAATACCTTATTTGCTCAATATAGTTGGATAAAAGATTCGTATGCAGAATATGATGAGTTGATTTCCTCTTTTCAAATGCGTGGTTACTATGCAGTATTAGGATACGTGCTTCACATGTCAATACCGTTTATGTCAAATCAATACATAAGGTTGGTGGAGGTATGCAATGTAATGGTACCTTTCCTTGATAGCATACTCAATAGGTAATTGTTCGTGCTATCACTCACTGGTTATATGTAGAATAGTCGCATTCCTGTTCTAAGACTTAGTAAGGTAAGAACACAGAATACAGAGTAAGATGATCTGATTGCATAAGCTTTTAGTTTTAATTAAATACTTTAATAAATAAATAAATATTGCAGGCCATATAACACAGCGCCATCTAGCCCCATACTAAGCTTACGCTTGTATCATGGGTAGGTACTAGATAACGGATAAACACATTATATTTTGTAATCTAGTTTATGATGATTAATAATTATAGTCCTGCGGATGATTTCACAATTATGGAGTTCTCATTTAATATAGCTACCGTATCTATATTTTAATAATAAAATTTATTTCAAAAAAATCAAAAACCGACTTTAAGTGTCAGTAAAAAGTTAATAAATAATTTATTTCATTTTTGCGACTTCACATTCAGAATTGGGAGTAAAGAATCTATCAAATTATTGAAACTTACAATCCTATGGGTATTCTCATTGAAATCCGTAATACTTGTTGTCGGTGTAGGATGTCTTCTAAATTTTTTTTGCTATTTTGCGTCGCATTGTTTTTTTACCCAAGTAAGTAAGTAATAAACTTCTGAATCTTTATCTACTGCCTTCACGGTCACTCACTGACCGCGTTAAACATTGGTATGATGTCATTTGTCATTCGCAATTTGCTAATGTTCAATTTCAAGTGTTTGCATTACTTGTTGTTATATCTCTGACTTAAATCTTTGTAATGTTTCAATAATTCAAACTTATAAATATGAACTCAGCTGATTCTTATCTTGAGTCAAAGAATTGTGTGTCTAGACATCGCGTCCGGCCAATTTTTTGAATCTTTGTAAGAGACGGATTTAAGTAAACATACCTACTGTGCGTTTTATTAAAAGCCGCACCTATTGATTTTCTATGCGTTGAGATACAGAAATGCAACTGCTGTTGATGTCGATTTTAGAATAATACTCACATTTTAGACAAAAATTTATTAAGATTAGAAGAGTCATACATACAGAGTACATTATTAGTCAATATTAGTCATTATACTAATCGCCTCACTGTTTTGACACGAACAGTTCACAAACAGTTTTCCTAAAAGCGCATTTCACTGGGCTATTAGGTAATCCCATTATTTTATACGTGAGCCTGTAATTAATCTCCCCCTTTCAAAAAATTACTAGAAAGGGATAGCGAAACGTGAAATGTGTCAGGGGAGTGAAACTGCCACAGACTACCAACTAATAAGTGTATGTATGCCTTTTTCTGTGACTAAAAACAACTGAACCAAACCGTGAAGTGTACTTGGCTGCGTAAAAAGTTTACTGCTTCGTTTGATGTCCAAAACGAAACAAGACCTTGGTATTAATTTATCGCCCTGAACCGCTATTTCCTCTGGCGTTGAGTGCATTAGCTAAAAGGGATTTCGTTGGAAACATTCACTTTGAAAACAAAACATTGTTGCATGACCAAACATAATTAGGTAGCCTTTCGAAAGGGCTTTCACCTCGGTGTCGCCCCGAAAGAAAGTGCATTATTTATTTCTAATCGCCACTAGGAGAGCTTCGAAATAGAGCCACACCACGTAATATATCAATAAATGGCATATTTAGTAGGTACCTACCATATAACTGTCACGTGGTCACAAACAAAAGAGATTTCCTAGACTTACTTATTCGTTTCGTTAGGCGGTCAGCCCCTTAGTATTTATGTATATACATAATAAAGTTTGGTTCCAAAACTGTTTTTCACTGTTAACCTCCAAATTACATTGATGATAGGGAAATGGGTAAGTAGATACATAATATGAGTAGGTACACTATCGTACTATAAATACGTAATACGCTGATGTAAAATGCAGATGTATTTTTAAACTACAATAAACGTGATGATTAAGTATATATCCGTATACGGGACTCCCCAATGGAATACTTTACAACTACTATTGGTAGTGGTCTGCTTACTTGTCTATCCATACGTAGAATATTGATGCAATTTGTCCAAATTTAGCTCCAAGCGCTGTTTATGTGTTTTTGTTCTTTGTAGGTAGATCTCTTTTTAACTGAATTGTTTCTCTTTTCAGATCCGGGCCCCGCCCGCCGCACCGCGGTTCTTCGGGTTTTTTAGTTTGGTTTCCGAAATCAGTTTTCTCTCGAGCTAGTGAAAGACCTAGTGATCAGTGAAGTGAGCAAGTGACAGTGAATATGGCTATTACCGGATTCACCGCCCTCGTGGCACTGGCCGCTCTAGGTAAGTTTAAAATAATATATTATATTACGTTACCCACTAACTTATATATTAATCCATTGTCTAAAATACTTTCATAAAATCGTTCAAATCGGTTCAGCCGTTTTTTCAGCGTAAAGGGATAACATATGAGACTTTTACCTCAGGTGTTAATCTAGGATAAGTAGCATTTATTCAGGAAATGTCTCATGTTGTATGATTTATCGTTACCTCAACAATTTGATAGACGCAGATGAAACTACCAAGACTAGATTGAGTTAAAAATGAGTCATGTTAAAACAGCTCTTCCTAAAGCTATAAGTAATAATCAAGTGATGGTCTAGCTAGGTTAGTGATTATACTAGATATAGTTCTAGGTAGAATTTCCCTATTGTTCACGAGGCTGCTTAGAATGGACCGTTATTTTCCTGGGCAACGGAACAAGCGCGTCGGATTTCACATTTCTAGTGGCGTGCTCTTTGGCCCTTCTGACCTTCATCTTTCCTTTCTCATGCATGTTACTTTATGAGAGTTAAAGCTGTCGCTTCTCAGTGCTGTGCAGACTTTGTAATACGAATTACAGTTGGCGAAATACGCTCCCAAATGATTGTATCTCGAGGGCTGGTCTTGTGAACTTAGTCGAATAGCATGAGCATGGCTTATGTTATTTCAGACGGTTGACGAAAAGGGATAGATTTCAGGTAGTTACTGGGGACGGAATAAAAACCAGTTTTGAATGTATACTTAGCCTATTTGGGAACACATTCTGTTTTGTGTACCATTATAAATAAATAAATAAATTTGTTAAAAACAGTAAAATAGCCAATTACTAGAAAAAAAATTAGACTCGGCAGTAAGAAATCGTTGTTGACACTATTTCACAAGTACTAACAAATTAGTATTAGTCGAATATTTCTGTCCAATGAAAAATCCGTCCCAGAGGGCTAGCGTGCGAAGGGTGGGTACCCTCGTGTCGTCACGGGTCGATACAGGCAGGCCGGGCAACGAACTAATATTTGCACGTCACCAAATGTTCACGAGAAGCTCTAATCTCGGCGTCACACACTTTGGGAGACTCATAAATCGACATGACGCATGAGATCTCCTTGTTCGAAAAAAAAATATAACTAGACAAAATTTGGCTCCAAAGGCCGCGAATGTTTTAGAAAAAATAGCCAAGGTAGAACTAGTTAATTCTTCAGCACCATGAATTTTATTATGCTACTAATAACTACTTACGAGATAACCTGCCCAGCACTGGCCGATATGGATAAGTTGCTAACGAAATGACGATGTGATGAAATGTAAACAAAATCGGCTCACAACGTTTATCTTTTTCGGTATACCAAAATTAACAACAGGAAATCATACATATCTGGTTGGGATATTATCATGAACGGAGGAATTGCATAATTTAATTCCTGCAGCCCCATTTCACCATCGCACGAGTAGAGGCACGGCAAGGAGGCACCGTTATACAGTTGAGGTTCCAAAGACTCGCACCAAGCGTTTTGCTTCGACTTTCATCGTGCGAACAGCCCAACTGTGGAACTCCTTGCCCGAATCTCTATTCCCCTTGAACTATAATTTGTCGGTCTTCAAGTCGAGAGTAAACCGGTTTCTTCTAGGCAAGCGCGTAAGATCGTAGATTATAACGTTGCTTAACATCAGGCAAGTTGTAGTCAAGCGTGAGCCTATTTCAAGTAAAAAAAAAAAAAAAAAAAAAAAAAAAACGGAATTAACCTCCCAATCCGGTCTGCCAAAACCAATGTTTGTTTTGCCAAAAATAGATAACGATACGTTGCTAGTAAGTGATATTATTTGATAGCATACACGAGTATGTTTACCGCCTTGCCGTACTCCATTAATTTATTCCCGTTTACACACTTTATTAATCCATTGTTTTAATTCTCGTTTCTAATCCCATTATCACTAAGGTCTAAAAAAGCAGATACCTATTTACATTATTTTCAATTAGGTGGTAGAATAACTCAGTGTGACAGTGACTAACCAGTGATCGATGAGAATAGTCTTACGTTTTACTACAGTTCGCTGAGACCTTCTTTGACTATAGCTATTAGCTATTGCTTACCATCAGGCAAACTATGATCGAATGTAAACCTGTTTCAGTAAAAAAAGAGATGCTTATATGATATGGCTTTGATGTAACCAATCTTTATTGTACTTGTATACAGTAAAGAAGTAAACACAGTCGACAAGTCTGCGCGTGGGCGAGGTCGGCAGGTTCAGACTTTGAAAGAGCTAGATCTACAAGCACCAGAACATTGGCCTTTCCAAGCGTCTGCCGAAGGTCGTGACCGTGACTCATTGCGATTCCACTACGCCGTTTTGGCAGACGCTAACTTTTCTAATTCCTCTTATGTACCTAAGTTGGTCTTGCCGGTTCATTGGTGAGGAATATTATTGATGTAGTCAATATCTTGAGGTGTCGTAATTTATAAGATATTTTAAAGTTTTATACTTTTAGGATATAGGTAGTCTAAGCATAGGATGTTATTTACCTAAATTCTTAAAGACCGTTAAAAGTTGATCGATTTTATGACAAAGTGCATATTTTAAATTATAATTATGTTATTTAATATCAAATTGAGTCAGCCAACTTAGCCTTGTCCTGTCTTTATTGTAAGTAAATTATTTCCATTAAAATCTCGATTCCTGAAATTCGTCAATATTACGAAATAAATTTAAAAATTAAACAGAATATTCTTAATACGATTTTAGCTGTGCAAGAGTAGCATAGTTCAAAGAGTGGCGTTTAGTCCCACTATTAGTTACCATAAAGAACTCCATAAGTACTCGATTAATGGTTCCAAATTGGGTCACCCATTAGCTCTGACCAGATGTAGCTTATCGAACCTCGATCGAGGTCGGATTAAAATAAACCCACTCGGCGCTTGCTACTATGCAAGTATATGCATGCAAGTCAAGAATCATATTTGCAACCTACTTTATAGACGGTTTTGTTAAGATCAGAATAAAGAAATAAATATTCCATATATAGATGTCACAGTATCACACAGCGTCATCTTGCCCCCATACCTACTATAAAATAATGGTTTAAATTATACTTAGTAGCCATATAGAAAGGAACCCTTGTGTGAAAGATTTAATTAATTACTGTACTCGGCAGTCTAAAAACTTTTTTGAATTAAAAAAAAAACAGTAAAAATCTGTATTTTGATAACACAAATCAGTCGCCAAGCACCTAACTGTGTGCTGCGGCAGATTCATTTGAGAGCCAGTCCTATTTCCAATATAGGAAGAGTTACTTCAACTTGCGCTACAATGTCATCGCTTGATGTCCCTTCAAGTGAATCACAGGATTTAAACTGTTCGATGTAAAAATCTTTTCGGCGTGAATGAGTCGATCGATTTATAGGGTTTATGTAACATGCAACTAAATCAAGAATCCCATTTTGTGACCCGCTTCATTGAATATTATTAGTACTAGATATTCTATGTTCACATGCACCATTATCGCTCAGCCTTGGTTTACATAATAGTCGAGCGTGTTTAAATTGCCACCAACTACTGTATTAACTGCACGGCTGTAATTGCAGGTTTTATTGCCAATAATGGAGGTGCACTAAACGCAATGAAAATTTTACTCAATGAAGTTATAGACGGTCGTAGTCGTAAGAAAATACAAGTACGAGTATGTACTTAGGTACTAAATGAAACGCTTGGAAAGTGTTCAATTAAAATGAAACCCCACAATTATGGCATTTGTATTTATGTACTTTACTTCCACTGTTCCCCATTCCGACACGAAAGTAAAATATTGGCTTTACTTTTATGATGCACGTGTTCCCCGAATAATATTTTCATTGGGGTAAAGGTAAACGAACGTTCCAGTTCAAAATATACGCCGCGAATCGCTGTTTGTTATCATAACAATTCGTTAGATTATTTTAGAAGCCAGATTACGAAAAATACGATGTTAGTTCTACCGTAGAATTAACGTAAACATTAAACACGGCGTTTTGCGTGACTACGCACCGTCAGGTTTCTTGACTTACGGTGCCCATTGTTTCTCCTTTGTTGAAGCTAACTGCTACCGCTACCAGAATATATAATTACAAGTTAAATATAATCTTAGCTAATGTTGGTTTACTGCGTTTGATTGTCACACGAATATTAGTAAAAAGGTGTCTAATCTTTTTGTATAAATTAGGTACCTACTTGTTTTATCCAGATTCCGGCGTTAATAGTGCGCCAAATAAATAAGCAAATTTATTAATTTATGCTACGTATTCATAATTTTATTAATTTAAGCTTACTAACTATACCAGTGTTCACTTTGTGAACTTTTGGTTTTTCTTTAGCATAGCCAGTGAAACCACCATTAGAGCAAATCTAGCTATAACTTCATCAATTCACTTTCTCAGAACTTGGTTATTTAGAATAGGCCAGATTAATCAATTGTCCGAAAACAGAGCAATCCCCGAATTGATATGACCTCGGCTCAGGAACGCGGCGTCACATTCCACCCACTGTTTACAAGCTAAGCGACATAATCTGTTGTATCTTATGCAACGTAACTACAATAAACGCCTTATTACGACGGAAAAATGTGTTGGTCCAATGACGTATTTCAGAAATAATTCGTTAGGGGAGTTTTCTTGGGCAGATACATCGTGGTGGGCGCCCAGGTCCTTCCTCGGAAGACATATGTCCTCGGATATTGTGGTCCTCTAACATGTCGGTTTTGGTGTCGGTGTCGAGTGCAAATCCACCACACATAACTTGAAAATACAAGTCATTGGTGTAGGGCCGGATTCGAACCAGGGTGCATTTGGATGAATAGCAGACACTGGGACCATGCCACATTCACTTTATCCAATATGTTATATACATGTCATTTTTAATTGATTGATATTTTTTCTAAGATATAACAAATCTGTACCGGAATGGAATCAGGTGTGAATGACACGTGATGATTGTTCCGACATATTGGTTGATGGAATAGTTTGTACAGAGATAGATGATAGATTGATAACATTCGCTCGTAAATAATGAAGAATTGTACGCTTGTCTCTGTTCTACCAGCATAGTTTTTTCCCATTGCTGGGTATAGGTCTTTCTTGTCATGCCAACAGTCTCGGTCCTGTGCCAATCGCGTCCAGGTTCGACCTGCAATAGATTCTATGTCGTAAATCTATCTCGCTGCTGGACGACAATAACAATAACTTTAAACTCGCATTTCTATTCTTACTGCTCCGGGCCGGACGTTAGTTAGAAGTGTGTGTGTTTTTTCGTCTACGGTTGTATCTTATGTTGTGTTATGCAACATCTATGTACACAACACAGAGGAAACCACAGCTGCGCTGTGACACCTCACCACAATGTGTAGGTAAAATAATGTAGCTCAAGTAGGTGCATAAGTAATGGGGCATACATGGTAACGGATTACGGTGTCTGAACTCTGACAGACTATAAAATCACAAGCCATAAAGAGGCCTGTATTATTATAAGTACTATACGAGTATCAGAGAAAATAATTTAAGCTTTAAGTATCTATCCGAATAAGTAAAAAATAAAATACCGAAGAAAAATATATAGATAAGTACCTACTTAATATATTTATCAGTTCCTGGATTTAAATTGGATCTTAAAAATACAGCCTGTATGTTCATAACAAAACAAGTTATGAAATACTAGTACAGATTTCATTTTAATGATCATGTTTATACTAAATCACATAATAATACATACTTAACTGCAACCAACGCAAAATAACAACAAATTATTATTGAGAAATCTTTTTAAATTGGAATTATTTATTGCTACGTAGGCGTAGAGCTTGAGCAACAACCACGATATACCTACAACGGAAGAGGAATGTTAAAATATTATTCTCTTATCTAGCTATTATCTTGATTTATTGATATTAAAGAACCTAAACGCAGTCGAAATCAATTTCCACCGAATAGAAAGCAGACAAAATTGTAAATATATTGAGACAAGCACGAGATACCTGTCCTATTTAATACGAAATAGGTTTACGGTTGAAAACAGCCTGCTTGATGTTAATCACCACTGAAGTCTAAGTTATAACACGCTTGCCTAGAAAACCCTATTTACTCTGTTTGATTTAGAGACATGGATCTTCATACCCCTGTGTCTAAAGAAGAGCATATTTTGGAAACCTTTCCTGATATGAAAATATATTTAAAAAAAAGTACTTATACTAAGTAAATGTAATTGTTATATTAGGCTAAGGTGGGTAATTTTAATTGAACAATAAAAAAAGATATACTTATATGTATTATATTAAACGTGTGACAAAGTCCCTTATACCAGAACATTCCAGGCTAGCCACACAATGTGGCAAGACGTTGTGAAACAAAAGATAAGGATAGAACGAAATGATGATAATAACGCACGGTAGCTGGATACTGCATACTCGGGAATTCTGGCGGGGCAACGACCGCGCTTTATGGTTCCAAACAATGAAGTCATAACTTCACACCAAACCATCAGATCCAACGTTGATGAGTTAATTGAGTTCGGAAAGATTCTGAAGTAAGAATAGGTGTTTCGTTAATTAGTAAGCGAGCTTCGAATCTGAGATGATTGTCTAGTTGTCGAGATCTGTGATATCGAATGGTTGGAAATGACATTTAAGATTATACCGGTGTCTTTATAGAATTTATTAGTAAACTAGAGAAGATATTTTCGAAGATAATTGCGGTGCTGCAGCGCGTCGGGCATGTTCGCTGATGCGGGGGTCCCTGATTTCTATGCCGTAACTAGATCTCGTGTGGCCTCTTTCTGGCAAAGAATGCGCCGTTCCGGCAACAGTATACTTGTGGCTGTCTCTGACGATGTCCGGAATCCAGTGTTTAGGCGCTGGATATCTGTTCACATGGACCGAAACAAAAAGTGACCGCACATATCTACGCATATGTGCATTTTATTTTATTTTAACTTGACACCCCTATACAGTGTATCACCCCTATACAGTGTTTCAATTTAAGTTTAAGTTTATGGGTACAAGCCTGAAATAAATGACTTTTATTATTTTTTATTTATTTATAATTGGTATTTTTAGATAGACATAATGTGACTGCAGTAATATTTTTGTTTACCATCAGGCAAGTTATAGTTTGTATTCAAATACGAACTTATTTGATATTTTCAGCGTTAAAAATAAACCCCGAAACCAATCTGATATAGACATATTAGAGATTCCAAGAAAATAACTGAGTTCAAAAACCGTTGACCCGTTTATCCTAAACAATGTAAGTCAAGCATGTTAAGATTTAGTAATTACTAAAATTATACCAAATAGTATTCCACTTACGTGTAACATAGCAGTTAACAGCCGTTACGGAGTCCGTAGTTGTTTTCTAAATTAGGAATTCCAGTCAAAGCATATGTGACGCGCTTCACCGTTGCCATATTGGAATTCTTACGACGAACGACACTAGACAATTTGTCTCAAGAATGCTCTTTTATTTTGAAAATTCATGAATAGGAGAAGAAAGAAGTTACATTATATGACACAAATTCTTCCGCTGTAAGAGTTATGTGATGGCTGTTTACAATAATTTCAATGCTGCTAGGTGCATTGATGCATGAAACACGCTCGTGTAGAGAATTTGACTCGCTTGCTTTTTTGACTGGACTTTTTAAATGCGTTTCATTCAAATAACAAAGATGGTAAGCCTTGGTACTATCCTACCGCAATTGTGTTGCAAAGCAGGTACTCTTTAATTAACACGACTTGCTCCTTTTGAATCGTCATGACTCTATTGTGTGTTAATACCGTGGCTATTACGAAATACAAAAAAATATAATAGGAAGATGATAAATGGGCCAGTAAACGATTCATTTGTTTGTGTAATCGCAGTAAAGTTTCCTTTAATCGTTGTCCATAAAAAATAGATTAAAATTTTTAATAGAGTTTGCTCTTAGATTGTAAATCTGCATGATTTACTTACTTCTTTTTAAAATTATAACAAAAAAGTAATTTATATTCAAAAGTGGAACACACACAACGCGACACTGACCTATTGCAAACGACAATGAGCTAAACCGATAAAATATGTGTATATGTTATACATTGTACATATACAAACGCTATCAGCTGTTGCATTATCAATCCTTATCGACTATCAGTGGACTTGTATTTACCAGTAATAGAGGCAAATTACTAATTTGGTACGATATAAATACTATGAAGTGCAGTGTATGTTTATTTGTATGTTTAGGTATATGATTAGGCCGAGGTAACTAAGAAAATACTTCATACTTGTATGTACCAGAATCTGAAATCCAAATCTTATCTGAATTATGTACATACGACTATAATGTATGATCTCAAACTCAAAGTTTATTTGGATGTGAAAGACAGAATTTGAAAGAAGTGGTTCAACAGTTTTCCTTGTAAGTACATATTTATTTACGTAGCTCGGTTTTAAGTACCTAAATGTAGAATGTTCAATGCGTGCGTGTATACGCATTCGTTTATTTAGGCTTACATAACCTCGTCATTTTCATTCCACCGCTGTAGGTATTCTATGCCAGATGCGGGCTAACCACTCATTGCCGTTCAAGGTGCATAGGATTTCATAGCAAGTGGCATGATAAATAAATCTTTTCGCCTCGCTCCATCAGTTCGATCAGGTTGGGAGAGCATCTGTCGCTCGGCCGACCAATGAGGAGCGTGCGCGCGCGCACATCTGTCGCGCACGCAGCACGCCCGCGTGTTTTTGTTCCTTTTGTTGCTATTTTTTGTCTGCGCCCGTTGAGTGGCTGATTCGACGGAAGCTTTTTAATTTTCGAACGTTTATTTGAATTGTCTGGGGTATTTTAATTGGTTGTGAGCTAGCGTTTTCATTTGTAGAGGGCAGTATGCTCATTTCTCGTTAGTAACTCGTTGAGTTTTGTGTTGCATCCATTTACATGTTTAATACGAATCGAAAACTAGTAACTAAATAAACGGCGATAGAATCTAAAGGATTGTATGCTCGTTAGTCATTCATATTTAAAGCCTGTAGTGATTAGTAATCCACAATGAACAACGACAACAGATCATAAATCAAGGCGTTATGATTCATACCTGACGCTTTGTGATGATTGCGAATATTGCGATCATTCATGCAAAGACTTGACATCTTATTTCATCCTAACAACACCTGCTAGGCTCACCACTTAAGTACTCAATTACGACTACGCTCATACGATTCATTAACGTAATAAGTAAAAGGCGACTCATTCCACCCTATTACGTCTCATTACGTAGGTATATCACATGAAATATAAAAGCGAAAGTTTATTATTGTTCCTCTTTCGCGCTCGACAGTTCAACGGTATAGATTTACAATTTAAGAAGACATATGTACATTACTTAAACTTTGAGCGCGACCGTGTCCTGCGAGGCAGGCTCGACCTATTCCAGAGCGCGGCGTATTTGCTCCGCACGATTGCAAGTTCATTTCATCTGTTACTAGGCGTCAGCTAATCTTATATAATTGACTAGTATGTAAGCTTTGATTGTGTCTTTTCATTTAACTTAAGGAAGAGCCTGCACTTCACAACACAGGTTATCCTAGTGTGGAGTGCAGTGAACATGTTCATAAGTTATTTACTAAAATAAATAATTTGAATTTCAATAGGAAAAGAGGCAGGGATTTCTAATCGAAAAAAAAGCACACACTAACCATGGAAATGTGGAATGGTTAGTGTGGATGGATACGTAATTAAACGTTTTCAACTTACATTGTCTATGATAGGATGTAATTACACCGGAAACAGAAACGACCCGGTAAGTAGTAGCACCATTAATTAAAGCGTAAAGAGTCACTAATTAGAGGCAGCGAGTGTCATATTCATTTTGAATGCAAAGTAACAATGTCTCAAATGATAACCTATGAATGGCACACCAAATCTGTATCAAAACAGAAATTAGTAGTGTAGGTAGGTACCTACTTACTTTAGTAAATGTTATTAATTTATACATATGCCTACGTGTTTATCATATTTTGGGCAAAGTTCACAAAAATGGTTATTTTAGGCAAGCTGCAGTCATACTTGAATAATTGTAGTTTGGTCTAGCAACATTTTAATTGAATTCGTACATATCTAAATAGTAAACTTATGTGATTATGTCACCATGCCAATTAAGTAATGTTGTCCTAATTCGGTATGGTTTGGTCAGGACACGTAGAGGACGTACCCTGTATGTTTGTGTAAATGGATATCCAGCTAGGGCCAAATTTTGACCCGCGATAAATTGTATGTCAACTTTCGTAGTCAGTTCTCTGCGGTCGTTCCCCCGCGATGTAAAGTCTCACTTGCTCCGTATTATTTCCTCGGGCTTCACAACAAACTAGGTCGAGGGCTCGTAAGCCGACGAAAAGGGTTGTGGAGCACCAGCCTCGCGTTCAAGTGTCAAAAACTACACCTCCTTTCTAACCAAGCATTATTCATTTTTGCGATAGTTAATTGCGTTAATATTGAAAGATACCGAAACGAAAGCTGATGTTTAGAAATGATAGCAGAAAATATTGTCAATTTATATAACTTTTGTCTGTTTATTTAAACGTGAATCGCGCAAAGACGGCTTATCGGTTCAACAGGATTTTTAGTACATATAGGTATAATGAGGTTTTGAGAGTGGCATAGGCTATTTATTCCGAAATAATGAGAGCGTAGTACTGAATAAATTAATTAATATTTATCCATCTATTTCCAGGCTCAGTGCTATGCGAGGACGAGACTATAGGCCCGATATTCATGAAAGAACCTCCGAACCGAGTGGACTTCAGCAACACGACCGGAGCGACCGTCGAGTGCGCCGCGCGAGGATCTCCGACCCCTGACGTCATCTGGGTGCGATCTGATGGAACCGCTGTAGGAGATGTCCCTGGACTGCGACAGGTTGGTCTCATTCATGTTCTTTGATGACTAGTCTAGCCTGTGTATTATACAAGGTCGTTAGAGTTACAATAATACGACGAGAGTGACCGTTGAATGTGCATTTTACTCTATTTTATACATTTCAATGTACATATTGATTACTCTTTTATAGTGCAGTGGTGGATCGGGAAAAAACTTAGTCAATTAGCAGTTGCACAAGCGCGGCTCTATACAAAAATAATTCGTTTTCGCGAGCGGACGTTAGTATGCTCTCACCAAAATAATATGTCAATTAGGGCGACCGTGTTTGAAAAAAAAAAGAAACATACGAGTAAAATCGGTCACAACACAGCTCCAACTCAGCATAATGCTGTGTGGAAGCAACCTTCGTAACACTTGCACACATACACGTTGCACTAATTCTGTGTACTGCGTCTTCACACGTGGTATCTTCTTTCCACCATAAAATAACTATTAACTAACCCAATGTTGTCTCCACCCGCAGGTGCAAGCGAATGGTAACCTGTTGTTCCCTCCGTTCCGCGCGGAAGACTACCGCCAGGAAGTGCACGCGCAGGTCTACGCTTGTCTCGCAAAGAACTCCGTCGGATCTATCCACTCTAGAGATGTTAACGTGCGAGCTGGTAAGTTGTGGCCAATAATTAAACTAGAGATAAAATAACACCAAAACATTTGGTATAAATATTTTCAATATGTACCTAGACAAGCTTACGGGACGTGAAGCTATGTTTTTAAAAACTAATTTAATTAAAACACTAAGCCAATTTTGAGGCTTTAATAACTAAGGATGTCCGATATTGAGGACCTAGGACTAACTTAATATACGTGTGCTCGATATGGAGAGCTTAGACTAACTGCCGAGCCGGCCTTATCGCTACCTATATATAAACTACGCTACCTGGGTGGCATGACGCCACCAGACGCAACGTAAGCGGAGTCATATTACACAGACTGCTGACGCTGACGCAGCATCCAGGTATTTAACCTAATATATTGGAGAGAGGCGGGAACTTAACTCCTCCCTCCCTAAGAGAGGAATTATCGGGCGCACAAGTTTTGGGGCGCTTACGATAATTTCTCCAAATTACATATGAAATATAACATATTATCGTTATCATTACAAAAATCACTATACCTAAAGAAATATAAACTATGGCACTGAGGCTAGAGTCTTTTTCTCTATTTAATTCACTTTCGTACACTTCACTATTACGCTGCGCGTACGCCATGTACTTGACGTCATCGAAGTTGATCTCGTGCATGTTGAGTGCGCGTGCACCGGATAGATTCTCCGTCGTCGGGAACGGCGGCAGGCTAATGATGGGTAGCGGGGCCGTCTCGTCCAGCTCGTGGTACGCGTGGTGGTGTCGGGCGGTCTGCTCAGCTACCGTGACGTCACAAGGCTCGTCAATGGTCATTACGTAGGTGCCAAACACAGGATGTTTGGAGGTCTCATCGTTACATCGCTTCGTCAGCACCGTGGGCGCACGTGTGAACAGGATCCAGCTGTCATCATCAATCCGCTGAAGCTTAACGGCTTCCAGGTGTACAGGAAACTGCTTGCAGCTGGTCAGGTGCGTGTCATAGCTGAGGAGTTGCTCTTCGCAGGTAGGACCGCTGTAGGGTGCTCGGTTGTCGTCTGTGCACAGGAACTGTTCTCCGGCACCAAGAGCGTGGCATTGTGTCACGATCGGTAAGTACGCTGTACCTTTCGCCAATAGGTAGGGATACTTAGGAAAAATGGCCAAGGTTTGGTTCAAGGGTTCATGGAATATAGGAAGCATGTACAATTTGTAATAACTATACGTAGAGTTATCTACGAGTGGAATTTCTAAAATAAATGTTACTTGATTTTTCTTTACAAAAGATTTTACAGAAATAGTTTCCTCTATTTGTACTAAATTTATTTCAGTAGGCTCGTATACCAGTTTACCTACTTTAGCTATGAGTTGGAGATGACGTAATAACTCGGTAGAGTTTACAATTGATTGATGTAGAACAGAGCTTTTGCTTAGAGCTAGTGCGGTCTCAATTTCACTTAATCTTATAAATATAGAGCGGAAGTTATTCATGAAGAGGCTATACAAACCAAGTATGTATGACGCTGTGGCTATATTGTTTTCTTTTTCGAGAGAGGCCTTAAGGGCAGTCTCAATTTGTTTAACGCGGCTATCAAGGGTGAGAGAATTTTGGTGAAGGAATTCAGTGATGTTAACAAGGCTGTCCAACATTTTAGAGGTCACTGTGAGCTTCTTCGAATGGATTATTTGATCATGAGAGATTTCGGAAATGATTTTGTCGTATCTAATCGCGTCATCGTGATCTAGATTACCAGTGATAATTTTTATTATAGAGCCCATAGGGTTGAGGAAACCTCGCTTAAAACGCTGAGGCATTAGTTGCCGAAATTTATTAATTGTTATCTCGCGAAGGTGGTCTGTATGCATGAGTATACTTATGAATTCGTGCGGGAACGTTTTGTTTTTTATCAGTGTTTCAAATTCGCCGTATTTCTTTATAACTAGCTCTAGGTCGGTTTGTATGTTGTCAAGGTTGAGTGTCTTAAGGATTGTCCATTGGTCGTTTTGCATAAATGCTTGGCCTTTTTTCACTGGGAGTATACCGGGGTTGTCTTCAATCTGTTTCAGCTGAAGCGCTGCTACTGCTGTGGCCAGCATTGCCACGCGCCACCTGTGGAGGGCGTTTGATATTTTTAATCGGCGCCTTTGTGTCTCGTCTCTCTGTCTCTACGTTAATAGGCACTACGTTTCGGGATGTTTCGCCTATCACTTTTGCCTTTTTGTATCGCGCCTTATCTTTGCTCTTTCGTTTGTTTATGTCCTTGACGTAGACTGTCTCTCCGGGTGAAAACTCGATTTGATTTTCTCCGCCTTTTTGTTTTCTTGTTTGTTCTTTGGTTTTTGTCAATTTTTCTGCGATGTGTTTATACAAGTATTTTATTCGTTTTGCATGGTCTTTGACTAGTTTTTGGAGGTAGACTTTTTGGAAATCTATGTTGAAGGGGCTGTCTGTGTCTGTATGTCCGAATACTACCTCGAAAGGGGTGAGGCCTGTTGCTGAGTGTATTGTGTTATTATATGCCATAAGGGTGTAGGTCATAATTGCTGCGGGGTCGGTGCAATGTTGCTCTTGTTTACCTAGTCTGTAGATTTCTATTATAGTTGAATGGAAGCGCTCTATAACGCCCATTGAGTTTGGATTATTTATTGTGCCAATGTGTCGATTTATCTTATGAAGGCTTAAGAACTCTTTCATCAGTTCGTTGTTGAATTCCATGCCTGGGTCTGAGCTAATTTTTCGTGGGATTCCGTAAAATGAGAAATACTTCGTTAAGGCTTTTACTACTTCCGGTGTTGACTTGTTCGGAATTTCGATGGCTTGACCTAGCTTGCTGAAAGCGTCGATTAAGGTCAAGTAGTATTTACCCTCGATGGTGAATAGGTCGATAAACAACTCTTGGAAAGGCGCATCTTGTGTCTGCGTGAGTTGTAAGAAGGGCTTTATAGGGTGTCTGTCGTATTTCATTTTTTTACATTCTTCGCAGGCGTTGATAACGGCGGCTACTGTTTCTTCCATTTTATCCCAACAGTAACTTCGTCGTAGTCTCACCAGTGTCTCTTTGATGCCTCTATGGCATGTCTTGCCTTGATGGTACTTAAGGACTATGTCTCGTTGTTCATTCTCGTCTATCACAAGTACTACTCTCTCAGTGCATTCGTGGATGTTAATCATGTCCTTCTTAAACAGTGCTATGACTACAGTATTAAACTGACGTCGGTGGTCCTTTTCCTCAAAATAGATGAAGTACTTGGTTTTCGGTCGGATGTATTCCTTCAGGAAGTCTTTCACTAGTTCCGGGTTGTTTTTGGGTAAAAACACCTCTAAAATTTTGTGTTTTCCGATGGAAATGTCTTTTACTTGCATTTCATTTTTGAACCATGGATGTACCAGGATTTGATTAGGCTTGCTGTCGATTGCTTCGTGTAATATCGGTATGCCTGTAGGCTCTAAGTCTTCAACTGAATGTATGGTTTGTGATCTGCTACTTTCGGATGGTATAACCGGTCGTTCTAGTTCATCTAATCTCATGGTGTCGTCTGAGTCCGATAGACTGATGTGGCTAGCGGTTGCTGTCTCACTTGAGTCCGATATTGTTATCGTGGACGAGTCTTGTCTTGTTTCCTTCCTTGCTGATAGTTTTACAATGTTCTTTATCACGTTGTCCATTTCCTTCTGAAGCTTCTTATCCTTCTTCCTATCTTGTACGTTTACAGCCATTGAGTCGGCGTCGTCGTCCGAATGTAAGGCGTTAACCTTAATTCTGCTCAAAGCGTCGGCATTGGTGTTTTGTTTTCCCTTTTTGTACAGGATTTCGAAGTTAAAGTCTTGTAGACGTAACCTCCATCGTGTGAGCTTGCTATTTGGGTCTTTCAGGGAATTCAGCCAAGCTAAAGGTCGTTGATCCGTGTATATGTAGAATTTCCTGCCATATAGGTAAGGGCGGAAGTGTTTAGTCGCCCAGACGATAGCGAGTAGTTCGCGTTCAATCGTACTGTACCTAGATTCAGTGTCGCTAAGCGTGCGGCTTGCGTACGCTATCGGTTTATCACTACCGACTTGTCCTTGTGATAGGACTGCTCCTAGAGCAACGTTTGATGCGTCGGTCGTTAAGATGAACGGCTTGTCGAAATCGGGGTATTGCAGTAGCGGTGCGTTGGTGAGCATTTCCTTGCAACGATTGCATGCGTCAATGAAATTTTGGTCAACTATTACTTTATTACGTTTTTTCAGACAGGAGGTCAATGGTTGCGTGACCTTGGCAAAATTTGGGATGAAACGTCGGTAATAGCCGACGAGGCCTAGGAAGCTCTTAATTTCGGTAACGGTTCGTGGGATCGGAAAATTCATCACCGCTTTTATCTTGTCATTATTGGGTTTCAGGCCGTTTTTCGTGATGGTATGCCCGAGGTACAAAACTTCCTTGCGTAAGAACTCGGATTTGTCTAATTGTACCTTCAAGTTCGTTTGTCTAAGTCTGTCGAAGACAAGTCTCAGTTTTTGTATGTGTTCTTCCAGGCTAGACGAGTAGATAATAACATCGTCTAGGTAAACCATACAGTGTAGTCCTTGAAGGCCGCGCAGGACGTTATCCATTGTCCTTTGAAAGGTTGCGGGCGCGGTCTTTAGTCCGAAGGGCATTCTTAAGAATTCGAAGTGCCCGTTCTGCGTGCTGAACGCTGTCTTTTGTCGATCGTTTTCTTCTACCTCAATCTGATGATACCCGCTAGCTAAGTCGATGGTAGTAAAATATGTACTTTTACCTAGCTTGTCAAACAGGTCATTAATGTTTGGCAGCGGATACTTGTCGTCTACTGTGATGTCATTCAGTCGTCTATAGTCAATCACCATTCTGTATTTTGGCTGTCCTGTCGCGTCTAGTTTTTTGGGGACTAAGTGTACCGGTGCATTCCAAGGAGAATGTGACTCCTGTATTATGTCATCTTCTAACATTTTTTGTACTTGTTTGTTTATCTCTTGGGTCTGTATAGGGGCTTGTCGATAAGGTTTCACATAGATTGGATCTTCATTTTTGGTTCGAATTCGGTGTTTGACGTGATTAGTGAAGGTCAAGGGTAAGTCATCGGAGTGGAATATGTCCTTGTATTCCTTGCACAAGTTATAGATCTTGTTGCGCTCTTCTTCGTTCATGTGGTCGAGTCTAAGTTTTTGTAGGTTCTTTTCTAATATTTTGTCTTTTGTCCCGTCATCTGTTTTGTCCTTCGTATAATTTACTTTACAGTCAGTCTCGTTATGTTTTGTCACTTTTAGTGGTCGTGTAACAGTCATAATCATTGTCTCGTCCGAAGCGTTTTGTATAACAGTAGTGGCGTAGCCATTGTCACACTTTACAAGGGCGCTCGGCATTCGAACGCCTGTACTGAACTCTCTATAGTCAAGTATAGCGTCGCCTGTGTGGTAGTTAACAGGGAGCTTTACTCTTGTCTCAGTCCGGGGCTTCAGCTCTACTTCGTAGTTCAAGTCCGTGTTGATGATTTTGAAGCGTGTGCTTTCTGTAGTCAGTATTGACCTGCCTAGGTCAATGGTCGCTTTCAATTGTTGGAGTAGGTCGTTGCCTATCACGCCGTCATAGTCTGGGTCAACCGTGTATAAGTAAAACTTATGTGATTTATCGGTTTTGAATGAAGGTGGGAGTGGTATGTCTATGACTTGGTCATGGAGGCTTGAAGCGTGTGTGCTGGTAACCTTGAAGGGTTCATACTGTATGAATTGCTGATAAAGTTGGTAGGCCTTTTCAGGGTTCAGGAAGGACCTTTGGCTTCCTGAGTCAATCATAAATTTGGCGTTAATTTCGGGTACTATTATGTAAGGTAGCTTAAGTCGGGGGTCGCAATTAATTGTTATTGTGGTCACTCGGGGTCTTGGTTGGAGGCCTCCGGGGTAAAATTTTCGAATTCTTGTTCGTCAGGGATGTCAGAGTGGTAAGGGTACTCCACTGTCTCTAAATTGTCATTCTGTTCGTATACGTCATAGTCGTACTCGAAGTCGTGTTGAGGGTCCGAGTCGTGGGTCATGAGTTCATTGAGTTTAAAACCGTCGCGTGGTTTTTGATGCGTCCTCATGGACACGTCAGTCTGTTGGAAGTGTGGGGGATTAATTTGCGGGGGTTTGTAACCGAATTGTTGTGGTTGCATAAAATTATTTGGTCGATAACCGAGTTGGGGGCGGTAACCTAATTGTGGGCGGTAACCAAATTGAGGGTTATTTAACTGCGGTTTGTAACCTAGCTGAGGGCGGTAGCCTGTTGGTTGTGTTGGTTGCACGGTAGATGGGCGGAAGCCCGTCGGTTGATTTTGTACGGCTGGCGTACCGAACCGTTGTTGAGGCATCGAATTGCCAAAGTTAAATTTTTGCTGAAATGGTAGTGCATTTGCCGGGGTCGTACCGAATTTGAAATTAGTTAGCGGCAACGGGGCGCTAGTTGTTACTGGCCGTGATTGTGCGTGCGCGCGCCTACGCATATTGTATTGATCATGGAAATTTACCTCCTCTAACACAACACTTAGTGCGTCTTCAATTGATTTGGGATTTTTCAGGCGTACTATTCGTACCATATCTTCTGACAGATTATACAGGAATGTGTTTAGTGCTAGGTTATTATATATAATTGCCTTCGCGATTTTCATGTTTTGATCGGGTAATTCATTCACTTTTGACAGAAGTGAAGACCGTATGCCTTGTATTCTATTGCATAATTCTAAATAATTTTCATTTTGTTTAATTTTGACTCCTTCCAATTCTATGGCAATGCACTGCTCCGTCCGTGGATCTCCAAAATGTTGTATTAGCACAGTTTTTAAATCTGACCATGTTTGGATGTCTTCGCGTTCCGATAGTAAAGACGCGGCTTTGTCAATTAATCGGCTTGTTATAGAGTGGTAGACTAATAGTTGTTGGGCCGGATTTTCGATTCCTTTAAATTTGTCAATGACGTATTCCGCTTTTCTAATGAAAAGGTTTAATGTGCTTTTGTCACCATTATATTGCGGAATTAAACTCAAAATTTCGCGGGGAATGGGTGTTATTTCCACCGGTCTCGCCATTTTCTTGGTTTATATTTACACTTTTTATCTTAAAATTAACACAAATTATACAATAAACACAATATAACACACAATTACTTAATACTAAGCACAATCGATTTTGAGATAAATGCTCTTACTTTTGTTCCTACTCTACTAAGTTACTTAACCGTTCTATCGATTCTTATAAGTCTATGGTTTATTCTTATCGGCTAGACTAAACAAAGTTTTATGTTACAGTCGCCTTCTAACTAACTAAGCTATAGCGAGCGAGGATTAATCTCGTCTATAACAATTACATAACTCGAGGATGGCAGGGAGGAAATGAGGGAAATTGGCGAAAAGTCGTACTCACCAACCACTCGTTCCCATGCCGCTCGGGGTCCGCTTGACTTATTTGTTTGTTTGCGGAATCGCGCCGACAGAACTGTGGTTCTATCAGGAGCACCTGGAACACCTGGGGCACCTGGAACTTGCACAGCACTCGCGCGATCCTACCGTCTGCGCCAGACAAGCTTACGGGACGTGAAGCTATGTTTTTAAAAACTAATTTAATTAAAACACTAAGCCAATTTTGAGGCTTTAATAACTAAGGATGTCCGATATTGAGGACCTAGGACTAACTTAATATACGTGTGCTCGATATGGAGAGCTTAGACTAACTGCCGAGCCGGCCTTATCGCTACCTATATATAAACTACGCTACCTGGGTGGCATGACGCCACCAGACGCAACGTAAGCGGAGTCATATTACACAGACTGCTGACGCTGACGCAGCATCCAGGTATTTAACCTAATATATTGGAGAGAGGCGGGAACTTAACTACCTATTATGACTGAAAATACACAATCACTACGAAGGCCTCAGGACACTCAGAGTGACAGCAATAAATATTTATATAGTAAATGCAGTTTAAACTACTATGCCACTATCGTAAGACCATTACATAATTAGTTTGTACTGCACTAACATATACTAAAACGCTCTGTGTAATGAAGCTTGTTAAGTATTTTTTATTTACTGAAATAATACTTACTTGCCAAAGCTACTAAATGAGTAGGTAAAGTTTTATCATGGCTAGAAAATTAATTGCATACCAAAGTAATTTATTTCCATTCTAAATATACACAGCTAGCTTTATACTGTTTAGGTTATAAAATTGATTTTATTCCTTCTGGTGTTCTAAGAATCGTTTACCAGTAAGTCTGATTGGCAATTTACCATTCAGATATACGAGTAGCTTCACTCGAACAGACAAAGTCCGGTAGCTATCCAGTCCACTTTACAATGATCTAAAGCAGCCTATTGTGGTACAACTGACTTGTTAAGACCCAGATCTTGATATCAGAAACATGAATTGACAATTGTCCAATATAAACAATAAAAATATTAATAAGTTTTCAAAACATTTTGATGAGATAATTAATTGCATGCTATATGTCTAATGTAACTTGATTACTTATCAGTGAAGCACATTAAAGCAAAAATAACACGATATAATTAGCATACAGCGTTGATAACACCAGCTGTACTAAAGATCGAAACGGTCCAAAATCTCTGCTCTTTGCCTATACAAGTTAATGAATATAGATAAACAATATAAACATGTCCTCTCTACACTTGATAGTATAATTCACTCGGCCTACTGTTGACTCATGACCTGTGATCGTTTGTTACTTGATACGGTTTACTGACAAACACCGCACCGGTTATCAAACATAACGTAAGCTTTTATAAATAACACTTACGAAAACTTATAAAAAAGTCGCGTCATAAGGTACGCTCTTTTGAATTTATGACTTTAATCCTACAGAAGCTCAGGTTTCTTTCAAGTTTTATTCTGTGAAGGTTTTAACTACCATGACGAGATAAATAAGACGTCTGATTGGCCATCATAATCGTAGGGCGCTGCCCTTTATGTGCCGGGGCCAAATAAGGTCAATTAAATCAAGCTCCTTACAAGCCGTAACTTATAGACCATTCAGAGAGAGTTTATTGATAAGTTTATTACACTTACAAGAGCATTAAATAATTTGTAACTTTATTGTGCTTTGCTACAGTCGATTGAAAGCTCTAACTTTGGCTATTCATATGTCCATTGTTTAGATTGTTTGCTTAATTTATAAATAGTTTATATATAATAGTCAGTAAGTATGCAGTTTTAATTTCTGGAGCTTCCACTTGACGTTTTGTTTTAATTTATTAATAACATTTAAATATTTTCTGTGTGCATTTTCAGCTTTAGATCCACAGATTTTCGCACATATCTGTTTACCTGCGAAATATAAATATTGTTTTTGTTTGTAAGTGGTCGCTCAGCAATACGACACCGACGTGAACAAGGAGTACGTGATTAGGGGCAACAGCATCTTGTTGAAGTGTCAGGTTCCGTCGTTTGTCGCCGATTTCGTACAAGTAGTGTCGTGGCACACAGACGACGAAGATTTCCTTCCCGGAGAAGACTACGGTTAATCCCGACGTTTTATATCACTAATCCTTATCCCACTCCTCTATGATGATATTATGCCTGCCTATATACATAGATTCACTTCTTCACAGTGGTACAACAGCAATACGATACAGAAGTGAACAACGAATATGTGATTCGCGGTAACTCCGCCATCCTCAAATGCTCCATCCCGTCATTCGTCGCGGATTTCGTGACGGTCGTGTCCTGGCATGACGAATCCGGCAACTCTTTTATACTCGGCGAGCCTAAAGATGGAGATGGTACCACAATATGACCAATAAATCTCCTAATTCCATCCTGGTCCTAATATCCCGAGTACCAAGTATCGTATTAAACAATGATGATACACGCTATCATATTCCAGTTGTAACTCAATACTACGAAGCCGAAGTAGTCTCAGAGTATGTCATCCGAGGCAACGCAGCGTTACTGAAATGCAATATACCTTCCTTCGTCGCGGACTTTGTAAAAGTGGAAGCCTGGGTCGATTCAGAAGGCGGCGAATATTTTCCTACCAATGACACCGGTATTCCAGATTTAGATTAACCACGAGCGTCCCAAATTCCCTATCTCATCCTCTTCCGAATTCCAAGTAATTCTAGACGATCGTGTCTGATTTCAGTTGTAAATCAATTCTATGAAGCTGAAATTTTAACGGAATACGTTATACGAGGAAACGCTGCTGTGTTGAAATGCTCCATACCCTCTTTTGTGGCCGATTTTGTCAAGGTAGAGGCGTGGATCGACGAAGAAGGGGCAGTGATTACTCATTCAAACAATCTCGGTACCGTCGGCCTCCCTAAACAATATGTCCACTTCCCGTCCACAATAACTACCTATCTGTCCCCACACCTCGGTACTTCTTCCCGACTAAATACCTAATTGTTATTCTCCAGTCGTATCTCAGCATTACGAGAGCGAAGCCGAAAACGAATACGTGATTAGAGGGAACGCTGCCATTGTCCGATGCAAGATTCCATCTTTTGTTAGCGACTTCGTTTATGTGGAAGCTTGGATTATGGAGAGTGGAGAAATGCTCACGATAAACAATACAAACGCTGTTGAGGGTACCCTTTTATTTATTTTAAGATCTTTTCTAGTCCTCATCCTGCCATAGCCACTAATAATCCCATTCTTATTTTGTTTATTTTCTAATTCGATTTGGGATTTAGTTGTGTCGCAGCCATTCGAAGCCGAAGCTGACAACGAGTATGTGATTCGTGGAAACGCAGCGATCATGAAATGCGAGGTCCCCAGCTTTGTGTCAGATTTTGTACAAGTTGAAATGTGGATGGATAGTGAAGGCGGCACTTATTACCCTGGCAATGGCGAGGGTAATTAATGTAGTCAAGGAGTAGTTCTATGTTATGTAGAGCGTAGTTAGTACCCGTGTTCCATACTTCCTGTGTCATAATTATTTTTGTCTGTCGTAGCGGTTCTTCAAGAATACGAAGCTAGAGTCAACGACGAATTTGTCCTGCGAGGGAATACAGCTATAGTGAAATGCATACTACCATCGTTCGTTGCTGATTTTGTCCACGTGATGGCTTGGATTGTAGATAACGACACAGTCTCTGCTGACGAAAGCAAAAATATCGACTCTGGTACTACATACGTAATAACCAAAAGTATAAAAGTAAACTCCATTCTCCCATGCCCTGTCCTTTCCCGTCAAAATAGATAGAAAAAAGAAATGAATTTTATCTGTATAATACCCATAACTACGATTCTACAGCGGTGCATCAGAGTTACGAGCCTCGCGTCACTGATGAAGACGTTCTTCGAGGCAATTCGGTCATAATTAAGTGTTCGATTCCATCGTTTGTGGCGGATTACGTGCAAGTTGTTGAATGGGTGGCCAATGAAGAAGGCTCCCTCTCCACGCTTTCGTTCAACGGCTCCGAGGACAATTACGGTAATGGAGAGTACCGCGCGGCCCCAATTGTTCCTATCCGCACTCCGAATCCCCAGCTCCAATTGACTGTGCGTGTCCACACGGATTCAATGTCGCTCTAACCTCATATTCCAGCCGTCAATCAGTTCTACGAGTCGCAGGTTTACGATATCTACGTTATACGAGGCAATGCAGCCGTGTACAAGTGCCACATCCCATCGTTTGTGAGCGATCATGTACAAGTTGTTTCTTGGCACGATAGTGAAGGCTCGGAGTACGCACTTGATGAGAATTACGGTACACATTAATCGTGTCTGGAATACATATTAGCATCCATTGTCCCTTCCCTATGTGTTTATTATTCGATAGTGATGTTTAATGGGCTTGTATTTTCTCTCAATTTCTAGTGGTGTCGCAGGCGTACACGGTCAACTTGGTGGACGAAAATGTGTTGCGTGGGAATTCTGTAGTCATGAAATGTCTTATACCAAGTTTTGTAACTGAATACGTAACAGTCGCATCGTGGATCATATCTGAAGGGACTGATGAGACTGTAATTAAGATTGACAATTCTGCTAGCAATGATGGTATTTGCGAAAAATATTGATTGAATGTTGTCCTTTCCTCACTTCCTTTATAACCTGTAGTTCAAGATTCGTTGTATTACTAGAGCGGTAAAGAAATCTCAAATACTGGGTGCTATTCCAGTCTTTTTTTGCTTTCTATTTCAGTGGTGTCGCAAGCTTACACCGTAAATATAATGGAAGAAAGCGTACTCCGTGGAAACGCCGTAGTTCTCAAATGTCACATCTCGACATTTGTAACAGAATACGTTAGTGTATCTTCTTGGATCATATCTGAAGGGGACTCGGATCAGGTGGAAATTATGGCGGATTCTGGTGATACGGGTATTACAGAATTTAGAGAATTCGGTTTGAACTCTGTCCCATTCCTTACCCTCACGTTCATAAATCTTTACGTCTAGTTTAACTCATTTAGGTTTGTTCATTGATATTTCAGTGGTTTCTCAAGCTTATTCAGTCAATTTGATGGAAGAGAACGTGTTGCGTGGAAACTCGGCGGTAGTTAAATGCCACATCCCTAGCTTCGTCACGGAATACGTCACAGTTGCTTCTTGGATTATATCTGAAGAAGACGCCGATCAAATCGAAATTAAAATTGATGAATCTTTCAACTTAGGTATTTTTGGAGATTTTAAAATGGACTAAGTACTCGTACCTACATCCACATATCCTCTTCCCTTCTAACTTGTTATCACTAGTAAAACAACTTATATTTAACATATAGACGTTTCGATTCTTACAGTGGTTTCACAATCTTACACCGTCAATCTATGGGAAGAAAATGTCCTTCGTGGTAATTCTGCTATACTGAAGTGCCACATTCCAAGTTTCGTCTCTGAATACGTTACTATTACTTCCTGGATAGTATCGGAAATGGAATCCGAAGATACAGAGATATATTTAGATTCCAATATGAATTTAGGTAAACGTTTTGAAGCCCTTCCTGCCCTGTCCTTATTTCCCTTGAATTTCCTCTTTCGCCGTCGGAATCTAGTTGACAAACTATATATAGCACGGGTCTATATTTAGGTCAGCGTTGAAGTTGAAAGGGTTTATTATTAACAAAAAGATATTTCTACAAGTTTAGATTAGATGGCTACAATTTGTTAGTCATGTTTTGAGAATTGATTAAACAATGTAAGACTTTTTTCTTTGACTATTCCAGTCGTATCGCAAGCGTATGATGTAAAATTCTGGGAAGAGTACGTTCTCCGTGGTAACGCAGCGATCCTAAAATGCCAGATCCCAAGTTTTGTATCAGAATACGTCACTGTGAGTTCTTGGATCATTTCCGAAGATAGTAACGAAGAAGAAATCAGTTTAGATTCTGCAGCCAATTTAGGTACTTGTTTCGTTGGTATTCCTATCTCCAATAACCCATATCCTGTTAATCCACATATCTATCTTTTGTCCCTGTCTTGATTCGCTTTAAAATAATTTAGGGATGTAGGATGTGGGTGGCCATCTTATTTTTGTAGGGATTCTAGATAAGGATATAGAACTCGTGTATTTAGGTACCGTCAGCAAAAAACTGTCATATTTCAATCATCTCTTCCGATCTACTTATTCGAAATTATATTGTTTCAGTGGTTTCTCAGGCGTACGCCGTTAACCTAATGGAAGAATACGTATTAAGGGGCAATAGTGCCATTTTAAAATGTCACATTCCGAGCTTTGTTTCCGAGTACGTGACAGTCACCTCTTGGATTATTAGCGAAGACAACGAAGACGTCGAAATCAAACTAGAATCAGTTCAAACAGACGGTACGATTGTTTATCCAGTTATGGCTTTGCGCCAAAACCTCCTTGATGTGTATTCCATATCGGTCTTGTATATATTCAAGCTATTATGCTATTACAATGTAGGTTCTGTTTGTCGAAGGTCGATTAAGATTGTTTAGGATCATGTTCCCCACAATGGGTTCCTATGGCTCCATGGGCCTCACAGCCTACCTTTATCCTTGATCCTCCTTCCTTAGAATAATGCATGCGCATAAATTTGTAAGTAAATTGCAACCTTAAGTCGCGTTGTTTTGCTTGTTGAATGAATTGATTTCAATTTTTGTTTTGTTGGCCGGTGTCTATAATTTCTTTTGTGTTTTCAGATGGTAAATACTTAGTCCTTCCTTCTGGGGAATTGCATATCAAGGATGTTGGACCTGAGGATGGTTACAAATCTTACCAATGTCGCACTAAGCATAGACTTACTGGAGAAACTCGACTTTCCGCTACTAAAGGACGATTGGTCATCACCGGTAAGTCACTTTGTTGACGTGCAACTTTTTAATTCACTACGCGCGATCAATTCATTCATCTTAAATGTTCTAAGACTCATTTTGGCTTTTTCAAACTTCTAAGACAAAAACTTTTCGGTCATGCTTTACAATATATGATTCGTTAATGAATTTATAGCGTCGTTAAACATCCTTGAGTGATATAATGAATTAGTCACATAGGTGTTTTACATTAATTGAAATAATTACTTACCCATTTATTAAAATTTTATTTCTCTGTTAACTATCACTCGTGGATTCTAAATGTGAATTGATTTAGAACATTCTCAGTTAAAATTTTATCATTGTACTTAGATTTAAATTGTATTTAAATATTAATGCACGCTTTTCGAATCTTAAATAACGGTAGAAAATGAGAATGTTCTCATTATGAAAATGTTATTTTCTGTGTCTATACAAGAAATATAGAATTTTATGTTTTGCTTAAATAATTTATTAGATCGTATTTCTTCTATTGAAACTATCACAGTTTTTTTTCTATAGAACACTAGAACAATTCAGTATTTCTTGTACCTAATAACTAAATTTATAGACAGAAGATGACGCTTGTGTCTGTAAGTTTTATTTGAACTTCAACTTGCCTGAATGTTGGGATAGGGTACCCTGCAGAGCCTTGACTTGCGCGTCATTCATTAAACAAACGTAACTTGTAGATAAGTAGGGGCGTGAGGGCCTTGTGTCGGTCGAGCTCTCTTTACTGTGGTGTCGCTAAGTCCGTGAACCCGCCTTCTCCCAACATGCGCAGAGCCGGTGGGTCGAGTGCCTCCCAAGTTCTCTAGCGCGTCGACCACCAGTGGCTTCCAGTTTGAGCAGTCCACCAGCCTCGCTCTGCTGTGTCCAGCGCAGGCATTCCCTGCACCCATGTTTCGGTAAGCTCCACAAATTAAACCCGTTTTGCGTCATTCCTCAGAGCCTATAGGCCGCGTACCCCCTAAATTGTCCACGACGCAAGTGGGAGCGATGTACGTGACGACAGCAGGTGCCTCGTTCACGTTACTGTGTCCCGCGCAAGCGTTCCCTGTCCCCCTTTTCAGGTAGGATATAACCCATTTATCACTAAATATTGCCATTTTTAGAACCGGTCGGCCGCGTACCTCCCAAATTCGCCACCGTTCTGACTGGTACAATGTTCGAAGTAAAGAAAAACGAATCATATTCTCTTCAGTGTCCCGCGCAGGCTTTCCCAACCCCATTATTCAGGTAAATTGGATATTCCATTGAATTCAATATTTACTGCTTCTGTAGAGCCTGTGGGACGAGTGCCACCAAGACTAGCTTCTATTGTGATGAGTACCATGATTGGAATCAAGACAAATCAGTCCTTTGCGTTACAATGTCCAGGACAAGCATTCCCAGTCCCAATTTTCAGGTATAAAACTAATTATACATATTAGGAGTGTATGCCTGGTTCGTACTTAGCATGCTTTTGTATGCTTTTTGCTACAGAACCTATGGGAAAAGTATCACCGAAATTTCCGAGTTTAGAAAGAAGTAGACTTTTTGATTTTGAGGCCAATCAAAGTATCGTACTTCTTTGTCCTGCTCAAGCATACCCTGCCCCAATGTTTAGGTAAGACTACAAGCTGGATTTGTTATAACATTAAAATCTCATTGTCGTAGAGCCAATGGGAAGAGTGTCACCAAAGTTTCCGACGGGCGATATAAGTAGGACGTTTATAGCTAATATGGGAGACGGCGTTCCATTGCTTTGCCCTGCACAAGGGTTCCCTGCACCAGCATTTAGGTACATAATTAACTTTAAGTCCTAAGACCAATAACATGTCTAGTATCAATGTTTCACAAACAGAACCAATGGGCAAGGTTTCGCCAAAGTTTCCGTCGATGGAAACCGGCCGCAGCTTTACGTTTGCTTCCAACTCGTGTGTGACTTTGCTCTGTCCGGCGCAGGCGTACCCGTCTCCGATGTTCAGGTATATTTGATCTCATGTTTTTTTCTATAGAGCCTGTCGGGCGTGTTCCGCCGAAATTTCCTTCGATGGATGACTCGAGAGGTTTCAAAGTTATGAATAACAGCAGTTTGACTATGTTGTGCCCGGCTCAGGCCTTCCCAGTCCCATTATTCAGGTAATAATTTACGCTCTACCTATTTAGTACCTACTCTGGATGAAATTCTTACAGTGTGATATATTTTGTTGTCCATGTTCAGGGTTTCTATTTTGTTTCTCGTTATTCTTCAGAGCCAGTGGGGCGCGTCCCACCAAAGTTCCCATCTATGGATAGTTCGAGAAGTTTTAGTGTAATGTCGAACAACAGTCTGACGATAATGTGCCCTGCGCAGGCATTCCCGGTCCCATTATTCAGGTAATTAGTTTTATTTAGTTGATAACTAAGTGATGTTTTGTACTGTAGAGCCAGTCGGTCGGGTCACGCCAAAGTTCACCACAAGTGATAAACTTCGCGCATTTGACGCTATGGGAAACGAAAGCGTGACATTGCTATGTCCCGCACAAGCATTCCCTGCCCCAGCATTCAGGTATTAGTTTAGTGGCTTTCATTGGATTGAGGACCAAAACGTCTTCACATTATAAGTACTCTTTTGGTCTATAGAGCCGGTCGGTCGGGTTTCACCCAAGTTCACAACAGGCGACAAAAGTCGCGCTTTTGATGCTTCTGGTGGCGAAAGCGTAACATTACTCTGCCCTGCTCAAGCGTTCCCTGCCCCCAATTTCAGGTATTAATTTTATTATTCAACCTTAAACTCTTTTTTCGTAGAGCCGATGGGTAGTGCTGCTCCAAAGGTAGCAACAAAAATGATTGACATCTCGGAGTCTGCATCTAATTTCACAGTTACGTTATTATGTCCAGCACAGGCTTATCCCGTCCCAATGTTCAGGTAAAATATCAAGGTTTTATTTGTAAGTTACTTACATTGTAAGATTATTATTCAGAGCCAGTAGGAAGAGTACCTCCAAAATTTCCAACACTGGATAGTGTAAGAGGCTTCAGTGCATATGTCAATGCTAGTGTTACACTGCTGTGCCCCGCCCAAGCGTTTCCGCTACCTCTATCAAGGTAAATTGATATAAAACTCGTTCCTCTTTCTAGAGCCGATTAATAGCGCTCCACCAAAAGTACCGACAAAAACTATCGAGTTTGTGGAGTTCAGAATGGAGTCCAGCGTTACTCTGCTATGTCTAGCTCAAGCGTACCCAGTCCCAATGTTTAGGTGAGTCCATATTTCGTTCGTTCTAGAGCCGGTCGGTCTGAAAGCCCCTACTTTCTCGATGGATTTTAAAATGGCGTGGTATGTAAAGGATGTCAATCAAGGCTTCGCATTGCTCTGCCCGGCACAAGCATACCCCGCCCCAATGTTCAGGTATACAATTTGATTGATTCTAGAACCTATTGGCTCCAAAAGTCCTTCGTTTTCAAGCGGGTCTAAACTAGCATGGTTTGAGATACCATCTAGTCAAGATTTTGCACTCACGTGTCCTGCTCAAGGGTACCCAGTTCCATTATTTAGGTGAGAGTCAAACTTGTCTTATTCTATAATCTTTTCAGAGCCCATCGGTTCGAAGTCACCAACTTTTACCACTGACGATAAATTAGCGTGGTTTGTGCGACAAAATGGGCAAAGCTTAGCGTTACTTTGTGGGGCTCAGGGATATCCTGTACCTGCTTTCAGGTATCTACTATTTCTACCTATATATTGCGAGAATGTTTCATATTTTAGAGCCCATTGGATCGAAGTCACCTACTTTCTCTACTGATAATAAGTTCTCTTGGTACGAGCGACCCGTTGGGCAAAGTTTGAATATCCTGTGCCCAGCTCAAGCATATCCAGTTCCATTATTCAGGTGAATTAGTACCTAAAAATAACATTTATCATTGTAGAACCCGTTGGCTCTAAGTCCCCTGCATTCTCAAACGACGTTCAGTTTTCTGGAATCACGCGTAGAGTTGGTCAAGATTTCGCACTCTTATGTCAAGCGCAGGCATATCCTGTCCCCATTTTCAGGTAAGAACCTAGGATCTATTTTATACTTTTAAATACAAAAGGGTTTTTATTTATCACAGAACCTATCGGGTCTAAGGCACCGTCTTTTTCTTCGGAATTCAAAAGCACAACTCTCACGAAAATGGCGGAACAGGCCGTAGTATTGTTATGCCAAGCTCAAGCTCACCCAGCTCCTTTATTCAAGTGAGTGAGTAGATATTTTTACAATTTTATTTCTTTGGTTCAGAGCCCGTCACTGCAAGAGCGCCTGCATTCGCGAGCTCCGCGTCTTCTTACAATTATGATATTGAGATCAATTCCGGTGGCTCTATGCTCTGTCAAGCTCAAGGGTATCCTCAGCCAATGTTCAGGTAGGCCTATTGCTGATTTGCCCATTCATGTTTTTAGAGCCAGTTGGAGCAAAAGCGCCGTCTTTTTCTTCCGACTCAAAAGGCAGTATATTCGAAAGAGAAATAGGTCAAGGGTTTGCTTTACTCTGTCAAGCGCAAGCGTTTCCTACGCCAATTTTTAGGTAAGCCATAATGCTAATGTACTTATATTTAAAATATTTTAGAGTAATTCTAGTAATATTTTGGCAAGTGCAGGGTTTTCCCAATGTTCAGGTATTCGTGCAAAGATCACAATATATGTAGTAAAAAACGATACTTTTGTAGAACCAGTCGGGGCCAAGGCGCCTTCTTTCTCAACTGAGTCCAAAAGCAGTACCTTCGTAAAGGAAGTAGGCCATGGTTTTGCTTTACTCTGCCAAGCTCAGGCGTCCCCATCCCCAATATTTAGGTAAGTCAGTTTTAATTTCCTCTATTTTCTGCAGAGCCCGTGGGTTCCAAACCGCCAACCTTCTCAACTGACTTTACCTTGTCAGCGGTAACAAGACACTCGGGTCAGAGTTTCGCAATGATGTGTCAGGCGCAAGCTTTTCCTCTTCCCATATTCAGGCAAGTGTTTCCAACATTTTAACATAACCTGGATAACGATATTTGATACAATTTTCGTCGTTTTGTGCAGAGCCGGTTGGATCCAAGGCTCCTTCCTTTTCCACTGAGTCAGCACTATCGTCTCTTAAAAGACACGAAGGTCAAAGCTTTGCGTTACTGTGCCAGGCCCAAGCGTTCCCAGTACCAATAACCAGGCAAGTTCTTTTACCTCGAAATCATATCTTTTGTAGAACCCGTAGGCGCAAAGTCACCGACATTTTCCTCTGACTCAATGGGAAGTATTTTCCGAAGACGCGTGAGCCAAGGCTTCGCATTGCTGTGCCAAGCGCAAAGTTATCCAGCCCCGATTTTCAGGCAAGTGGTATTCATTGTTTATTTTTCAACGCAGAGCCAGTCGCTTCAAAAGCTCCCACCTTTTCAACGGACGCCGCAAGTACAACTTTTATTCGTACCGTTGGACAAAGCTTTGGATTGTTGTGTCAAGCTCAAGCCTATCCCGTCCCTATATTCAGGCAAGTTTATTCTTGTTGGTCGTAAACGTTTTTTTCCCTTTAGAGCCGATCGGGAGCGTTGCGCCAAGTATCACAGTAACTACGAAAGCTGCAGTACATTATTCTCAGAACACTTCACTGGTCATGCTTTGTCCTGCACAAGGATATCCTGTTCCTTTATCGAGGTAAGATTAATTTTAATATCAATTCTCAGCTCTGATCGGTTCTAAAGATGTCGATATTTACATAAATATTCAGGCAAGTTAAAATCAAACTTTTATCTATCATTCGTCGTGCTGATCTTCTGCTGACATGTCCTTAGAACCGATTGGAAGCGCCGCCCCAAGTATTTCCATGACAAAGGGCGTAGTACATCACCCGCAAAACTCATCTCTGGCGATGCTTTGTCCGGCGCAGGGGTTTCCTGTCCCTATAACAAGGTATGTTTTGGTCACCATATTAAAATGCCATTCATCTATATAACGACTTCGGTAGATGTCTTAGGTTTATTGATGGTTAGGTTTAGACTATGGCAGGCAATATTCTCAGATTGTATGTGATGGGAATCAATTTTAGATATTCTTGATAAGGAATTATTTGTGTCAGTTTTGTCTAAGCGTCGTCTCTGTTATTACAGAACCAACCAATAAGATCGCCCCTCGGAAAGATTCCACTAAGAACTTTGAAGGTTGGGAAGTATTCGTCGTGCCCCAAAACGATGTGGCTTATCTGACGTGCCAAGTGGCCGCTTTCCCCGCTCCTCTGTTTAGGTAGGTCCAGTACAGTCGGATTTGTGTTCCACAGAGCCCACCGGTAGGACGGGGCCGAAGGTGACGGGCGACGGGCTCAATCGACAAGTAGGTCGCGAGGGAGCAGGGCTCGCTCTCCCGTGCGAGGCGCAGGCCTACCCCGCTCCCCTGATGAGGTACGGGCACCGCGCGGCCGGCCGCGGCTCCTCACGCATTCATCCCTCACGTAGTCATCCCATATCACCTCAATGTACTGATGTGCGTTGTTATTGCAGTCGGCGGGCTCCACCGCGCGACATGATGGCGTGATGCCCCGCGGCCGGCCGCGCGCCCTTAATACGCTCCCCGCCAAAGTAACGATTGAGCGGCGCAGACACCTGTTGGTAAGTGTCAGGGTGTTCTTGCTTTCATTCAGGCGCTTTAATCTTTACTTTGTGCTTAACGTGAGTCAAGGCTGCATTTTATGATTTTCACTTTACAATTCTATAAATTAATGACCCCGCTCGGTTGTTTGGTAGCTTTATGAGTTGAGTCCATTGCTAGCTTCTCGTTTGTTTTTGTACTGAGCTAATCCAATGTAGGGGCGCAAATATTTCTGGTGGTCCACTAATATCTGATCGAGGCGCACGTTATCTTTATTTGTTAATCGCATAGAGTATCATTTTCTTCTTTAAGAACCTACGAACAGTTTGCCACCAAAGGTGTCTGGTGGTCGATTACAAGAGTCTCTTATGAGCTTGGGAGAAACTGGGACCATGCTTTGTCTTGGTCAAGCTTATCCTGTTCCTGTGTTCAGGTGGGTAGATTGGGACACTATCGAACTAAAACAGTGGTGGTAAAGCCATCTCCCATTCACATTATACGTCTTTGTCCAGCTTAATATTCCTGATCTCACATTTTTGTTTGTTTTGTTATCAAGTTCTGAACGTGTTCTCCTTTGTTGCAGATGGTACAAGTTCATCGAAGGCACTACGAGGAAGCAGCCAGTGACCCTCGATGACAGAGTGAAGCAAGTCTCTGGAACACTGATTATTAAGGAGGCTAAAGTTGAGGACTCTGGCAAATACTTGTGCGTTGTCAATAACTCTGTAGGAGGTAAGTAAAATAATTCATTAACTTGTGCCAATTTTAAGAAATTTTAAAAATACCTAGGTATACCTATATGTACTATAGAGTGATTTTAAATGAAAAGCGTGGGAATATTTTTGTACGCTATAAAATGTGTTATCAAATTAAACTATTTTTTTTTATTTACTTTCTGCAAGAGGTGATCCAGTTATAAACAACGCTTTCTATCCAGCATAAATTTCTCAGTTTCTGGTTAACAGAAAGTTAGGTCAGTTGAATTAAAAGCTCTTACAATTATGTTTCATAATTTTTAACATCGTATTTTATCGTCACTTCCAGGTGAGTCAGTAGAGACGGTCCTGACTGTGACTGCCCCACTGAAGGCGACTGTAGAGCCAGCAACTCAAACTGTAGACTTTGGCCGTCCCGCCGTGTTTACCTGCCGATATGAAGGGAACCCTGTCAAAACCATCACCTGGCTCAAGGATGGCAAGGATATGAAGCATCATGACCCTATGCTCAGGTAAAATAAGTAGATATTGTAAAAAAGTGCTATGCCCTAAACTTCCTAGCGACAGGGTCACACAACTAATTTTTTTAGGATTAGTTCTAAAATGTTAGATTGTATTGTGTACTGCATTAATAAATATGTAAATCAATAAACATAGTGAACAATAACTTTATTTTTATTGTTTATACTTATTTGACAGTCAGAAATCTGATCATCAGTCTATCATAAGCTACATCAAAACAAGTGGTAGAAATGGTAGCATACTTACTTGTTCTAGAATGATTTTTGTTTCTCATCTATAACATTTTTACAGACCTTTTTCAAAGCGTAGTAATGTCGAATGAAGTAAGCCTAGCAAAGCACTAGCTTGCGATAAAGCCAGAAGGTATTACAATGACCTATTACTTATAGCATTTATCTGCTACAGAGACACTCCCTAGTATCGAACGAAAACTCCAGTATATTAATTATTACTGTGCCATGATCATTACATCGAAACTATAGCATTAGGTCATTGTTGTTGTCATTGAAATATAAAAAGTTTTCTGAAAAAAAAAAACCTTTTTAAAATTCTTATTATAATTTTTATCATTAAGTAGGTATAAAACGATAGAATACATAAAATTTTAAAATATTCCTTTTGATATTTCAGGATTGAATCCGTGAAGAAGGAAGACAAGGGCATGTACCAGTGCTTCATCAGGAACGACCAGGAGAGCGCCGGCGCCAGCGCGGAACTCAAACTTGGAGGACGATGTATGTATGACACTTGTAAATATTTTGCACACCAGAAATGGTAAGATTTAAGATACGAGAATTTATTTGTACCACAGTTCTTACTACATATTCCCAAATAAATGAATTTTGGTTTAAATTTTTAACAATTAAACTTTGGAAACATATCTTGTGTTGTTGCGCTGCTTTTTGCCGGCTTCAAACAACATAAAAATCCATAAATACTGTTTTTCATGTACATATAGCACACTTAAAGAAAGTTTTAACCAGCTATGTATGTAATATGATTTCTGCAAAGTAACGCCTGATTCAGTATCAAAATACAGAACGTCTAAATACTAGTCGTAATCAAGAATCAAAGTAACTTCAATGACTTTTAAAATTTTGCCAATCTTTTTAAACAAATTTCTAACGTTACCTACTTATTTATTAATTTTATGTATCACAAATCAACAAATACGTAAACTGAGCATAATTACATTTTTAGTTATAAAAAAATATTTTGATATTTAGAAAAAAAAATAAGCTTTAAATTCTATGCTTAACGATACAAATCTTATCTTAACTTATTAAAGTATTGCCATACCATTCCAGTCGAGCCACCCCTGATCCGCCACAGCTTCGGCGAGCAGACCTTCCGCTCCGGCCCCGCCCTGCGCCTCAAGTGCGTCGCGTCCGGCAACCCCACGCCCGACATCTCATGGTATCTGGACGGAGAGAAGCTGACCAGCACCGAGCGACTCAAGATCGGACAGTTTGTGACCGCTGCCGATGGAAACGTACAATCGCATCTGAATATCTCCTCTGTGCATACTAACGACGGTGGACTTTATACCTGTATCGCGTCTAGCAAGGTAAGATATTTAAAAGCTTTGGAACACTTTACCAGAAGCTGTGTTTCCTGCGAACTACAATCCAGGGATTTTCAAATCTAGAGTTAATAGGTATCTTCTAGGTAAACGTGTTACACCCTAGGCTGCAGCAATGCTTAACATCAGGCAGGCTGTAGTCAAACGTAAACCTACCCACGTAAAAAAAAAACTATTGCCCAACTGTCACTTACTCCTTGCGGCCTTGTGCGGACTCAGGCAATTTGTTTTTTACATGAGATAGGCTCACGCATGACTACAACTTGCCTAATGTAAAGCAACGTTATAATCTACGTTATATTTTGTAGTTTTTAAAATGTTTAGTAGCTGAAGCTTAGTTTACCACGTTATTCGTTCGCTATTACCAAAGTTAAGCAATTGCCGTTGAGGTCAGTCCTTAAATGGGTGAAAAGACAAAAAGGTAATGTTTAAATTAGATGTCCTCCGTCCGTCGGATAACACGTTACATAGTAGATCTATGGCTATCCGTTAAAGAACTGCAGCAGTTAAGTCAGTTCTCTCCTCACTATAGCTAGTGACTATCAAACGAAGTTACTTACTTTTTTAATTTCAATAATGAAATGTTGCCTCCCTGGCTACTGCAACACAGGGAATCCTAAAGCAGTAGACAGGACCCCAAAAGAAAAGTTGTTTTTAGATGTTCTTAAATTAATAGTTCCTGTTTGTTTACAAATCCATATTATAATTCAGATAAATAAAATATATATTCCGGAACATTTGCACACATCGCCATCTAGCCCCACACTAAGCAAACGCTTGTGTCGAGGGTACTAGATAACGGATATATTACTTATATACTTTTCTTTTGTAAATACATACATATTATACATACAAACGACCAGACTCAACACAAGTATATATAAATTTTCAAAGTTCGTAAATACTTGTGTCATGCGGGAATCGAACCCGCTATTCTTAGATTAGAAGGCACAGCCACTACCAACTAAGCTAACAGGCCAGTCTAGCCGGCTAACAGATAGGTACGTTTATAACTGTGAAAAAAACATCATATTTTAGTGCAAACAAATGATTTTATCTTTTAAATGATTTTATCTTTTAAATGATTTTATCTTTTTTTGTATGTATGTGATTGCAGGTAGGCAGCGCGTCTCACTCGGCCCGCGTGAACATCTACGGCATGCCCTTCGTCCGGCCCATGAAGAAGCGGCCCGTGGTGGCGGGCGACACGCTCACCGCGCACTGCCCCGTCGCCGGGTACCCCATCGACTCCATCGTCTGGGAGCGAGACGGACGGTGAATGGGGCTCTTTTATATACCTACTATATATGTTACGGCTAATACCCGAAGTGCGGCTACACCTAGTTTTAGCCGGTTAGAACTAGGTGTAGCCACTTAGTCTTGGTTAAACCCCGAATCGAGACAGGACTTGGCTCCTCCTCGCTTCGCTCGTCGTCGCATGTGCGTGGTAGAGAGCAACCTAACGAACCTAATCTACCTTCTGTCACAGACAAGTGACTTCGAGTCCAACACTTGCACTACAGCAGGACTTGAGACCTAGTTTTACCCGAAAACAATCGGCTCGTACTAGGTTTAACCAAGACTAAGTGGCTACACCTAGTTCTAACCGGCTAAAACTAGGTGTAGCTGCACTGCGGGTATTAGCCGTAACATATATACTATTCGTGCGAGTGTGTTAAGTAAAAAAAAAAGAATAAAAACCATTTATTGTAACATGAAACCAAAAAAACAAAAACTACCAAAAATATATAAATACAAAATATGAATAAATGAAAAGTTTCATGTCAAAAGTAAGGAAGCATTCGCCTTGCAATCTTCAACCAATGACTTGTTTTTCAAATTATGTGTGGACTTGCACTCGTTTAACGGTGAAGGAAAACATCGAGAAGAAACCAACATGATTGAAAACCACAAAATTCGAGAAAATAATGTCAGCCTGCGTATCAAAAATCAAAATTTATTTATTCGCTATGAATATGGTTGATACAAGGATGATCTTAAAAACGAATGATCATAAAAACGAAGTTCAGCATATATCCTTGCCGGTTAGGCGTGCGAACCGAACTAAGAACTTATATGTGAATCTTACGCTAAATTTCCCTTTCCAATCTTCCAGAGTGCTACCAATTAACCGCAAACAGAAAGTTTTCCCCAACGGCACGCTGGTGATTGAAAACGTAGAACGTAACAGCGATGAGGCGACCTACACGTGTGTGGCCAAGAATTCGCAGGGATACGCCGCCAGGGGGAACCTGGAGCTGCAAGTTATGGGTGAGTGGACGAACAAAGTTTAGTAATTAAGTTAAGAGACGTTTTGGATGAAATGAAACATCGTGCTTCGAAACGTGACACGTGAACTGACGTGAAAATAATAATAGTTGACAGGCATTAAATATAATACATCATGAAACGAACATGACTTCTGTAAAATGGCAAAGTGAAAAGATCAACATAATAAATAGTAAAAAAAAAATGTTTTTATTTCGGACAACATAAGAGTGGATCTCTTAATTATGGATAAGTGTTAGTAACCTAAAAACTATTAACTTAAAACTAATAAGGGTTAGTACAACTAAAACTAAGTGTGCTAAGGCGAGTATAAGTATATTGTTTATTGAGTCATGTACTTAGGCGGCATGCCCTGTGGAATCATAGTTCGCACGAGATGCCTCCGTACAGACGCCTGCGGGTCCTCCGCTATTACTTACTTTATATTTACTTTATATTTGTCTTCGTACCACGAATATTTTTTTTTAAATAAAGTAGATATTGTATCATTTCAATCAAAATGAGACATATCTTTGGACATAATTTTGTGTTACTGAATCAGCTAACAACTTGAGAAGATAATTTTAAAACTCTATGGTCAATCATATACCTACTTGCTAATTAAATTACAGTGGAACCAAGTAAAAATATAATTCAAAATGATCTCAGCCGCACAAAATTATCGAACATTACTTTCCAAATTGTAATCATGAGGAAAGAAACTATTTCACTCAATTTTCTTATTGTAAAATATACTAATGTTTGGTTACAGCCTGCCTGGTGTTAAGCGCAACATTAAATCAATAAAATAATGATAATTGTAGCATATTATATACATCTATTATGGTGTCTATAAACTTGATTTCCAATAATTTGAAAGGTTTAAATTTTTGATCTTTGAACGAGGAAATAGTTTCGTGCCGAGTTCATAAATAAAGTTTTAAGTATGAACAATTAAAAATATTTCTTAATAAATAAGATTCCAATGTGTAAACACGAGTAACTCGGCGATTTCTCTTTCAAAATAATGTCATGGATACCCAAAGTCTTGTTTTTTATAATGTTATTAAAAAAATAATAATAAAGCAATCACTTTAAACACGAACAACTTTCAAGTCATTACCTTAATATGTATTATGACATTATTTTATTTTTTCGTGTCACTAATCTTTCTTACAGGTTTTCAGAATTTCAGATAAACGTGTATACCTACTTAGGCTCAAATATTCTAGGTATAAATTCAGTCTGATGTTTATGGCCGCCAAAGCTACATTTGCCACACACGTCCCTTGCACGTTATGTCCAATTACGCTGAGTTTACACTCACAGTGCCCCCGCAAATGTTGCCATTCGAGTTCGGGGAGGAGCCTGCCAACGCGGGGGACATGGCCTCTATATCCTGCGCCGTCAGCAAGGGCGACCAGCCTCTAAACATCTCCTGGATATTCAACGGGCACCTCGTTCGCCCCGACAATGACCTGGGCATAGTCCTCACTGCCATCAATAAGAAAACGTCGATACTGAACATAGACTCAGTAAGTGGTGTCCACCGCGGCACGTACCACTGCGTGGCCTCCAACCCGGCCGGCTCCGCTAACCACAGCGCTGTACTCGAAGTCAACGGTACATCCCTCGATAACCATCAGCTTGCTTACTTTCGGTTGTACAATCTCCACCCCCCCTCTCGCTCCCGTATTAACGCATATTATCACCTCAGTTCCGCCGCAAATCTTGCCCTTTGAGTTCGGCGAAGAGATACTGAACGAAGGAGAGACCGCGTCCGTGTCGTGTGTGGTGACCAAGGGAGATACCCCCGTCAAGTTCAAGTGGCTCTTCAACGGAGAGGAAATACGAGCACAGAACTCATTAGGCATCGTCCTCACCACCATCAGCAAGAAAACTTCCATACTAAACATCGAACCGGTGCGCTCGGCACATCGAGGCTCGTACACGTGCGAGATCAGAAACGATGCTGGCCAAACGAATCACACCACACTCCTTAGCGTCAACGGTTCGCTTCCTCCTCACTAGTTATATTTTTGTTTCGTAGAATCTAACGCTTTTTATGTAACTTCAGTACCCCCTCAAATCTCACCCTTCGAATTTGGCGATGAGCCCGCCAACGCTGGCGATACCGCGTCGGTTCAGTGCGTAATGAATAAAGGAGACTTGCCGGCAAACTTCTCCTGGAGCTTGAACGGAAGGAAAATATCACAAGATAACGCACTGGGAATAGCTATAGGCAGCATGAGTCGAAAGATGTCAATCCTGAACATCGACTCGGTGAACGGAACTCACCGCGGAGTTTACGTTTGTCACGTCGAAAACTTAGCCGGCCAAGTCAATCATAGCGCCACGTTGGAAGTTAACGGTTATTTGATTTCTTTTTGAGTGCATATTTTACTTACTTGGTATTGGTAGTTTCAGTAGATATTAGAGTAAAATTAAATGTTACTTACATTAGTTTTTTGGAACAGTTCTACCCCAAATCCATCCCTTCACGTTTGGTGACGAGCCAGCCAACGCTGGCGACACGGTCGGTGTTCAATGTATGGTCACTAAAGGCGATACTCCTGTTAATATTACGTGGCTTCTAAACGGAAGGTCCGTTCAAGGAATTCAGGGCATATCGGTAGTCAAGATGGGCCATAAATCGAGCGGACTCTCAATAGATGGAGTATCATCGGCCCATTCAGGAGTATACACATGTGCCGTCGCCAACCAAGCCGGCCACGCTAACTATTCCTCCGAGCTAGTAGTTAATGGTATTTGGATTTAATCTCAGATATTGTGTGTCGCTTTACGCTGTGTAGAAATTAGCTCAATATTTGTTTTCTAAACAGTCTTGCCTCAAATCCATCCTTTCACCTTCGGCGAGGAGCCGGCTAACGCAGGCGACACTGTAGGTGTTCAGTGCATGGTCACTAAAGGCGATGCTCCTGTCAATATCACATGGCTACTAAACGGAAAGCCAGCTCAGTCGGTTCCTGGATTATCTGTGATCAAGATTGGTCACAAAGCAAGCAGTCTATCAATAGAAGGAGTAGCGTCTATACATTCGGGGGTGTATACTTGCTCCGTTACCAACCAAGCAGGCCACGCTAACTATTCTTCCGAGTTGGTAGTCAACGGTACTTAATTATTTTTGCAGTATTTTAAAGCTTTATGTTGGATTTTGATTTGGCATAACATTGATCCATCTCCAGCCCCAGATATCTAAATATCCTGTCCACATTCCCACTCTTCATTTTGAGGGCATATATAAATTGAATCAAATATTTTTTTCCGTAGTCGTGCCGCAGGTGACTCCATTTGATTTCGGTGAGGATATTCTGAACGCGGGAGATACGGTGTCTCTTACATGCACCGTCGGTAAAGGGGATCTGCCGCTACAAATTCATTGGCAGTTAAATAATCAAGTCTTGAATTCTGGCAACGGCATCTTCATCAATAGGAATGGAAAGAGAATATCTGTTTTGAGCATTGAAAATGTTCAACACGAGCACATTGGAAATTATACTTGTATCGCTGAGAACGAAGCAGGACGTAGTAGCCACAGCGCAGTTCTTAACGTGAACGGTACCCACACAAAGATTTACGAATCTGCTTTGCTTTGTTGCACATTTTTTTATTACAGTTTGTGTATTTATGTGTCTAATCCTGGGAGTTCTTTACCAATTAGCCCGTCAGCCTATAAGTTCGAGATTTTTCATAGGCCCTTTTTTTTCTTTTAAATTACACATCATGATGTAACTTATCTTGAATAGCAATTTATCACTTACTAGTGGCACCACAAATTACGCCGTTCGATTTCGGAGAAGATATCTTAAACGCCGGAGACACGGTATCAACGATTTGCACCGTCGGTAAAGGAGACATGCCCTTAAAAATACACTGGATGCTCAATGAGAAACTACTCAACTCCGGAAACGGCGTGCTCATTAGCAGAAGCGGGAAAAGAATATCTCTGTTGAGCATAGATAATGTACAACACGAGCATATTGGAAACTACACATGTATCGCAGAAAACGAGGCCGGCATTAGCTCTCACAGTGCCGTGCTCAATGTTAACGGTATCTAAATGTCATATCTGATGTCATTTAACTTAATTATAAGGCTTATGCTTCTTTTGTTTGTTACTATAAATATTTGTCCCAGGTTGCAATCATTTCCAACCCCATCGTTGGTTACATACTCGATTAGTCTTTAGGTGTAGCGCTCTTGTTCTAAATCTACATTAAATCTGTAGTGGCACCTCAGATAGCCCCGTTCGATTTTGGCGAAGACGTCCTGAACGCTGGTGAGACTTTGTCGACAACGTGCACAGTTGGAAAGGGAGATTTGCCATTGAAAATTCATTGGATGCTGAACGATCATGAGTTGAACTCGGGCAACAATGTGTTTATCAGTAGAAGCGGGAAAAGAATATCTCTGTTGAGCATAGAGAATGTACAACATGAGCATATCGGCAACTACACTTGCATCGCTGAGAATGAAGCCGGCATTAGCAGTCATAGCGCTGTCCTTAACGTTAATGGTACTTTTACTCCCGTTTATGCTTGAAAATTCTTTTAATTAGATTTCGCATGTTTTTCTCATTCCTGTAGTGTAGTTTATACATTTCATTTGGCTTTCCCCGATCTTTTCGAGGTATACATATAAAAACAATAGGACTAAACAACAGTCATTAAATCAAAGCTTGACTAATAGCCTGGAAATTTCTCAGTGTTACCACAGATAACGCCATTTGACTTCGGTGAAGATGTCCTGAATGCTGGTGACACAGTATCGATGACTTGTACAGTAGGAAAAGGCGATTTGCCTCTAAAGATACACTGGACGCTTAACGACAAGGAATTGAATTCTGGAAATAACGTCCTTATAAACAGAAGCGGGAAACGGATATCTCTGTTGAGCATAGAAAATGTCCAACATGAGCATATTGGCAATTACACTTGTATCGCTGAGAACGATGCTGGCCGCAGCAGCCACAGTACAATGCTCAAAGTGAACGGTATATTTACACTAACGACAAGCATATGTTTTGCATGCATTATTTCATTTCGTAAATTTTATAGTGTTTCCCATCCATCTTTAGTCTTCACGGTTCGATAAAGCCATAAACATTTAGTTGTTATTAAAATTTTCGATTGATAGTTGTACCACAGATAACTCCCTTCGACTTCGGGGAAGAAATACTCAATGCTGGTGATACTGTCTCGCTGATCTGCACCGTTGGCAAGGGTGATCTGCCGCTCAAAATACATTGGCAATTAAATAATCAAATTCTCAATTCGGGCAATAGCGTGTCGATAAACAGGAATGGCAAAAGAATTTCCGTTCTGAGCATTGAAAACGTACAACACGAGCATATCGGCAACTACACATGTGTTGCTGAAAACGAAGCCGGTCGCAGCAGTCACAGCGCCATTCTCAACGTGAACGGTATTATTTTCTCGCCATGTATTCGTCGCCATGTATGTGCTTTGCTTACGTCGCACGAAATTATTTTCCCTCTGATTATACCCACCCAAGTACAAACCCCCGTGTTCGTGTCCCCAAGCTACTAATGCTACATCATTCTCAGGGAAAGTGTGTGGCAACAACTTTGAAAAAGGGCGCAAGAAAAGATATTTGTATCCATATTCCCCACAAATAAATATTCTGCATTTTCCCTTATTTGGATTATTTTACTGTATGATCTTTTGCTGATTACCATACCCTCTCAAAGTCCCTCCACAGATAATGCCATTTGAATTTGGCGAAGATCCGGTTAATGCACAAGAAATGGTTTTGGTAACATGTACGGTCAGCAAAGGAGACCTTCCTCTAAAGATAGAGTGGTATTTTAATGGAAAAACGTTAAAATCTGGCGATATTGGAGTGAATCTAATGAGCACTAAACGCACCAGTCAGCTTAGTATCGAGTCTGTTACCCATCAAAATCAAGGAAACTATTCATGTGTCGTACAGAACGATGCAGGACTCACAAATCATACAAGCCAACTCTTTGTAAATGGTATTAAAATAGTGATTTCTTCAAAGTGTAGACGTTCCTTGCTTTATCTATGTTTGTATTAGTAGCAATAATTTCAAAACCCCCTTCCTTCCTTGTAACTTTGGCGGGCCATAAAACGAACTCGCGCACATCCTTGTGGCATTAATCAAACAGATAATTTCAGTGGCTCCGATCATAGCGTCATTTGAATTTGATGAATCGGTATTCTATGGCGAGGGAGTTCAAGTAATGTGCCACGCTACGAAAGGAGACAAACCTTTGACTTTCAAGTGGACTTTTAACGGAGGAGATGTGAGTTCTCTGCCGGGGTTGAACATCATGAATGTCGGGGACATGGGGTCCGCCCTAATCATTCCAGCGGTGACGGCCCAACATGCTGGAAATTACACGTGCACTGCGTCCAATGTTGTCGCCAGAGCTAGCCACCACGCCACGCTCAATGTCCAGGGTATACGGTCTCGGTCAATACACTGTGCTTTTATTCTGTTCCAACTTATATACCACTCCTTATGATATCTTGTATGTACATCTATTAGAACTAGGCTATCTAACATTCGTTTGTATTGGTTGTCTTTTCAGTGGCACCAATGATTTCCTCATTCGAATTTGATGAAGCTGTTTTCTATGGCGAAAGCATACAAGTCATGTGCCACGTTCAGAAAGGCGATATGCCGTTACAAATAACTTGGTCGTTTAATTATCAGCTCATTAAAAGCAATGAGGCTGTGACTATTACTAAAGCAGGACTCAGAAGTTCAATATTAGCCATTCCATCCGTTACTGAAAAGCACTCCGGAAACTACACATGCACAGCTTCAAATGTCGTAGCGAGCACAAACCACACAGCTATGTTAAACGTTCAGGGTATCTCTACACATATTTTGCGTGTTGTTTCTGTTTTAGTTTATGTATATTTTGATTTAAACGTATCCTCACCAGTTCCACCTCACATCGTTCCATTCACGGCTGAAGAGCCAGTTTTCGCGGGGGAATCAGTCCAGTTGGGATGTCACGTATCAAAAGGAGACGCTCCTCTCACTATTTCTTGGAGTTTCCACGGAGAAGATCTCTCTTCTCATCAAGGCATCACGACCATGAAAATTGGCCAGAGAACATCGTTGCTGACCATTAATAGCGCGACAGCCAGCCACAGCGGCGAATACTCGTGCAACGCTGTCAATCATGCCGGTCTTGCCACTCACTCGGCAACGATTAATGTTCATGGTATTATAAAATATGATAGCCGCCATGCCTATAACGCACGCTGCACGCTTAGCTCCGCATTAATAATAATCGGCCTTCTGGTTTAACAGTAATGCCATACATCGTACCGTTCGAAGCGGATGAGTCGGTGTTCGCTGGTGAATCGGTCCAGCTCAATTGCCACGTCTCAAAAGGAGACTTGCCCATCGACATCAAGTGGCACTTTCACGGCTTCGAAAATACTTCATCGCATCTCGGGATCATGACTACAAAAATGACGTCACGCACCTCGTTTCTTTCTATCGCCGCCGCGAACGCCGGCCACAGTGGCAACTATACCTGCGTAGCTACCAACAGCGCTGGTTCTACTAATCATTCTACTGTCCTTAATGTTCATGGTCAGTTTACGTTACTCATCATATCATCACTATCACTGTATTATTTTTTGTTACAGCGAATCGATGCTTATAGACATGTCATCAGAATGAGCATGAATTCTGATGATACGTCTTATAGAGCAAGGTACGCTTGGTTACATTTTGGGTTCATTTTAACTGTTTTTCATCCGTTTATTTCTATTTGTGTTTTAACAGTTACACCAAACATTTTGCCATTCGACGTCGATCAAGCTCTATTTTCGGGGGAGTCAGTTCAAATGATGTGTCACATTTCGAAAGGAGATACACCGTTGCAAGTATATTGGCTGTTCAACGGCGAACCGCTATCTTATGAGTTAGGATCATCAACAAGAGTCGGCGACCGATCTTCTGTTCTAATACTGCCTGCTGTTACTGGCGCTCACAGCGGGAACTTCACATGCGTAGCCAAAAACCGCGCCGGAACAGCATCTTATACTACAATTCTCAAAATTATTGGTACTTCATAGTGAAAGGCAGGCTTGCAACCCCGCAGTTTATGTTTTGTTTTTCCTACATTGTTTCCACGTTCCTTACGATCTTAATTCTCTTCACTCTGCTATTTTTGGGTCTAGTGGTGCCGCACATAATTCCGTTTGAAGTAGAAGAAACAATATTTGCCGGTGAATCAGTTCACCTCACCTGCCACGTATCAAAAGGTGATAGGCCACTACAAATATCTTGGAGTTTCCAAAGTCAAGAGATACCGTATCACAATAACATGGGCATAACCACTACAAAATTGGGAGAAAAAGCTTCAGTACTGAGCATTCCGACTGCGATGGGCCATCACAGCGGCAACTATACTTGTACTGCGAGCAATAGGGCCGGCCGCGCTTACCACTCTGCTCTTGTGAACATTCATGGTACTCGAACTGTCCCTTATGTATAGAACTCTTAAATTAATGTTTAGATTTTGCACGTTTAGATTAACATAGATGTTTCTTTGTTTATGATTAGTTCCTCCCCATATAATGCCATTCGAGGTCGAAGAGTCTATTTATTACGGAGAGTCTGTGCAAATGACTTGCCACGCCAGTAAGGGAGATCGACCGATGTCAATCACTTGGACGTTTGAAGGCAAAGATCTATCAACCGATATGGACATTAAAACCATGAAGATGGCGGATCGAACATCATTTCTGTCCATAGCATCTTTGACAGGCTCCCACAGTGGAAATTATACATGTATAGCTAAAAACAGAGCCGGTGAAGACAGATACTCTACGACGCTAAATGTGAAGGGTATAGTCACTGTTGTTATCGCAGCATGCACGTTGTAATCTTCGCTAACTTTATGAATATTTCTTTGCTCAGTCGTTCCTCACATCAAACCCTTTGAGTTGGACGAAGCTGTGTTCGCGGGTGGATCGGTGCACCTGGACTGCCACGTCTCAAAAGGCGACGTCCCTTTAAATATTTCCTGGAGTTTTCGCGGTCAACCTATAACCCGTAGGATGGGGATCAAAACTACAACTTTAAGCGAACGCGTCTCAGTCCTTGACATCCCAAACGCCATGGGAACGCACAGCGGCAATTACACATGTACAGCGAGCAACAAGGCTGGCACGACTATTCACACGGCAATCCTTGACGTCATCGGTACCTCATAGATTAGTTCGATGTTACCCACATTCTAAATAATAATTGCTTTCTGTTTAGTTCCTCCTGTCGTCCAACCCTTCTCCTTTGGGGAAGTCGCAATGAATTCTGGGCAAGTCGTTACTACGCCATGTTCTGTCATTGAGGGTGATCATCCACTACAGTTGAGATGGCTCTTCGATGGAGAACCGATCAAACCTAGGTCTGGAGTGACTGTGTTCAATCTTGGAGAAAGGAGCGCTATATTAAGCATCGGCTCTGTGGCACACAACCACGCTGGAAACTATACTTGCGTTGCTGAAAACGCGGCGGGAATAGCGTCTCACACCTCAACGTTGATTATTAACGGTGCTCAATATAATTCAATACCTCTTAATTCATTGTTTACGTTATTATCATTTCCTTTCCTGTATTTGTATGAAATGATTTCAAACTCACAGTCAACTAAATATTCCAGTTCCTCCCAATATTCTACCATTCACATTCGGTGAGAAGCCAGCTAACGTTGGAGAGTACTTGCAAGCTGCGTGCACAGTCAACTACGGTGACCTGCCCCTCACCATTACTTGGACGTTTAATGGACACCCTATATCGCAAAGGAATAACAAATCATGACAAACAAGTCATGACAAATTCCAAAAGAAGTAGTATCCTTATAATAGAGTCAGTTGACGCAAAACATGCTGGCTCATATAGTTGTGTCGGTGAAAATCGAGCCGGACGCAATACTCACTCGACAGATCTTATCGTATACGGTTAGTCATTGAACGTAGTAGATTTTTGTTACTTTGTCATTTAGATGATGTTTGTTTCAGTTCCTCCTAAGATTGCACCCTTTGTTGCCGGTCCAGAACCGGCTTTTCTCGGTGATTACTTTGCGCTCCAATGTATCATAACCCACGGCGACCAACCAGTCCGTATCATGTGGACATTTAACAATAGATCCGCGGAGTCCATCTCCGGAGTACGCGTCAGTACCATCGACCGGAGGAGTAGTGTTCTCACGATAGAGTCTGTAGACGCAACTCACGCCGGCCTGTATAATTGCACTGCGAGTAACGCGGCCGGCGTCGCCTCACACACTATTGAATTAGTCGTGAAGGGTGCGATTCAGATATCATTTTTAAAGATGTTTTTAGCTTTCTGATTTGTTTGTCGTCAAACTTTCCCCCCGCCTTTGTCGCTTCATTATCTTAGTAATTTGTTGTCCTAGTTCCGCCGTTAATAATGCCGTTCAGTTTCGGCGACGTGCCATTCAACCCGGGGGACACGGCCGTGGTGAACTGCGTGGCCACCAAGGGCGACCAGCCCCTGGAGATCTCGTGGACGTTCAGCAGCGAGACGGTAGACTCGAGCCTGCAGCGCGACATGAGCACGACGCCGCTCGGGCCGCGCGCCTCCGTGCTCACTATCAACTCCGTGAGCGCCAACCACCAGGGAAACTACACGTGCATCGTGCAGAACGCAGCCGGGCGCGCCGAGCACGCCGCCACGCTCGTCGTCAACGGCACGTCTCTTGCATACTACTGCGATATGATACCGGGGACTAACATCACGACAATGCACTTTAAACAACCAGTCTGCCACCGTCACATCATTTCAATATCACCAGTCGCTAACATTGCCTGCCACCGATCTAAATCTAACCCGACTTTCTATGGTTGTTTCCAGTATTACCCCGTATAGTCCCATTCGCGTTCGAGACTCCGCTGTTCGCGGGGCAAGCCACTCAAGTCACATGTTTAGCATCCGAGGGCGACATGCCTCTCGATATTCAGTGGTACTTTGAAGGGCAGCCCCTGACGCAGAAAGCCGGAGTGTCGGCTCTTAAAATAGCGCAGAGAGCTTCGTTGCTTCTGATTGAGTCGGCTGGATGGTCTCACAGCGGCTCGTACGCGTGCGTAGCGCGCAATGCCGCGGGCGTGGCCAACCATACCGCCTCGCTAGAAGTCCATGGTATACCACATGCATCTGTGTACCCTCATCCTAGCACGGACAGCTTTGCGTAGTTTCCGTATTGTATGCTTCAAGTTCCGTTGTTTACGGTAGGACCCTTTCAGAGGCCATAAAGTGGGCTATATTATGGGGTTTCTAGAACAGTTCAGCAACTTTAATGCATAGTCATAGAATACAAGAATACAGTATAGGTACATAACCACTATTATTCAGTAGGAGTTGTTAGGAACCGGCTGCGGCTATCATCGACGATCCTGTTCTTTCCTTCCTTGCATTTTAGTTCTTATCACCTCGTCCGTCCCTTCCTTGGGTTCCTTTCTGTATTTTACTTTCATTCATTAATTTGCATATTGGCGTTTTCTGTAACAGCGCTTTTGCTTGGCTTATGTACCGATCGTATTGTTGAAATAATTTATTGACGTCTATAATATTTTTCAACAAAAACTCTAACAATTGTAACATTTTTTTAATTTAAATCTTAATTATTTCAGCAACAACTAAATTGTTACGTTGCTTTGTTATACTTATACAAAGGGCTTCTTGGTTATAATTATTTTATGTCCTATTTTAATATTTATGTTTGTAGTTTGAATGCTTGGGTGTTTTGTTTGCTACTTGTTCAATATTCAAAGCTTCTATAGCGACGCTTAGCCGTCCACTTATTAACTTAACTATATTTGCACATCGTTTTTCACAAATTAAATAAAGCTGAATGTTTCTGCGACAGCAAAATGTTATTTTATACTCGTTATAGGAGCTTGAAAACTATTAAACTGGACTTGAGTAAGACGATCAAAATATATTACAAAGTTAAAAATTTATATCAAATTCATACTCCAGAATTTTCATGTTCATTAATTTCCAATAAACCAAATGCCTTATTCATGTCCAAAGTCAAAAATTAAATATAAATGAAATATTTAAGATTCCCAAATAATATTATTGAATTACTTGCAACAGTTTTTAAAGCAACGAAAACTTTTAATGCATGCCAATTGCAACTGTCACATGAATACTAACTACATTTCAGATCACTTGCATAAAGTCTTGACTTCAAATAAATCACACTTATTTTGAATAAAGAAATGAATATTCACAATTCACTAACATTTTGAAATCATTCTAGTCCTCATATACGTTTGGGGAAAATGGCGGTTGTTTTAACAATCTGGTGATATTTCAGTGCCTCCGCGTTGGATTCTTGAGCCCACTGATAAGGCTTTTGCGCAAGGCTCTGATGCTAAAGTGGAATGTAAGGCCGATGGCTTCCCCAAGCCCCAGGTCACGTGGAAGAGGGCTGAAGGTATGAAATTAATCAACAAAAATTTTAAAAATCTTGTAATATGTCTTGTCATTTGTAAACTATGACTATATTACTAGTGTAATCTCGCAATGCTATATATGCAAGATAATTTTATTAATCTAAGTTTGATTATAGATTGTTGCCTTATACATTAAGATTTGAGAATCCCTATAAAACTAGTATAATCCCTATAGTGCTAGTATATTAGTAGTATTTAAGTAATTAATATATTTCACTAAATTAAATAAACTTTAGACTACTTACCTCTATTGTAATAAGTTATTGTTATATTGATGTGTACATATACCTATAGAAATGGGTATTTGTTTTTATGTTTACATAATTATTTACCTTTTATTCTCTAGGGGATACGCCTGGCGATTACAAAGACCTTAAGCCTAACAACCCTAATGTGAAAGTTGAGGACGGAACTCTGGCTATTAGCAACATACAAAAGACGAACGAAGGATACTATCTGTGCGAAGCTGTGAACGGAATTGGATCCGGACTCTCTGCTGTTATCATGATTAGCGTACAAGGTATGTTTAATTAATGTAATTGCGTTTTAATTAATAAATAAATAATAATAATGTTTTTCATAAAATTGACATGGGTATTACACTGACCTTAGATTTTAGAAACAGTAATTGCTAAAATTACTGTTTCTAAAATAAATTTGAATGGAAATTGCTGCTCTATCTAATTGCTAAGTACCTGTTAAGCTCTGTGATTCACTTTAAGACTTGTGTAAAATATAAACACTCAGATTTCATTAACTAGGTTAGTTCGTAAAAAAACGAAACCAGACAGAAATCACCTCTTCATCACCTACTTATTTGGTATGATACGCGCTCAGAATACAAAATGAACGATACGCGCAATAAACTTATCTCTCTCTCTTTAAGTCGTATTTCCTCATGACTGAGGGTCGTGACTCCCCCGCAGAATTAATTCGTTAGGGAAGTCTTCTTGGGCAGATACATCGTGGTGGGCGCCCAGGTCCTTCCTTCAAAAGTATCTAATGATACAAAGAAAGTATTTTTTAAATAAGGGTTTTCTACTAAGTCTTGGGTTTCTTTTATTCAATCGTGTCTTTGTGTTGCAGCTCCACCCCAATTTGAAATTAAAATGAGGAACCAGACTGCCCGACGAAGCGAATCAGCTGTACTGCAATGCCAGGCTAAAGGAGAAAAGGTATTCTATCATTAATTACTAGGTACTGATTTATTATTATGAGATATTAGATTAGTAATTTAAAGGCAGTAAATTTCTAGTTTAAAATAAAGTATGAAATATAAATCAAAAAACTCATCAGACCCTTTAGGGAAAAAAGAAGTAAAAAAAAGAATACGTTAATATTTCTTGCTAGCCATCTTAAAACATTTTCGCGTAATTACAAAAACTATTTTTTAAGAATATGATATCATACTTTAGATTGGTATCAGTCTGTAAATAAAATATATTGTTATATTTACTTAAGCCGCTGGCCCAGCAATCCAAAGTGAGCCTTGCCCTCCGATTCAAGAAATTGCCTCTAAATTTATTGATATGGTGTTGATAAATAAAGTTTATCAGAGATGAAACTCTTTGTTTATTTTTAATCAAATCTTTTTTTCCAGCCTATCGGAATAATCTGGAACATGAACAACAAGCGCCTGGAGCCTAAATCCGACCCTCGCTACACTATCCGCGAAGAGATCTTACCTGGCGGTGTTGTGTCCGACCTTAGCATCAGAAGGACTGAACGATCTGACAGCGCTCTGTTTACCTGCGTCGCTACCAACGCCTTCGGATCTGATGATACTAGCATCAATATGATTATTCAAGGTATGGCATTTAAGTATTTTTTATCAAGAGTCTAGCTTATATTAGAGAGATTAATACGAGATAGTTGAGATAACAAAGGAGTTCTACCAGGCATTATGAAGGATGGACGCGGTGGCCTCCTTTTGCGAGACAGTGATGTCGCAAAGGGAGGCTGAGGAGCAGGAGCGGGAGTTAGATCCTACCGCTCATCCGATCCGCAGGAGATGAACACGGAGGCGAGCTACTCGGGCTCGGACTCCGTCTCCACTAGGAGGCCCTGGGGCGTGGGATGAGGGGCATTTCACACCCCCTTGCTGGGATAAGGGCCTCCTGAGGAGTCGATGCCCGGATGTCCCTAGGCATCGCTCGCGCAGCAAGAGGGAGGGTGTCGCCCCTCCTGAGGCGGGTTCACCTGGACAGTGGACTGAGGTTGGGACGGGAATTGCGGAGGAGTATTGCTCGCTTGCCCGCGAAACCCGTTCTCGCCGAGGTGAAGGGACATCGTGGTAGGCATTATCAAGGATACAAGTCTGAATAATATAAATATAATAATACAAACAATAAGTCGCACTTATAACGCATTAAGTGATCGTTTTTCGAATGAGCAATAGAGAAAGCAAATAAGTAAGTATTTTAGAATAAAGAAACGATCTAGTTATCAACCACATTTTAATATATGAAATGTTATCATCGTATAATTTTGCTGATAGATATAAACTTATCCAACAGACTAAATCTAGCTTATCTTGTTTTTCTGCAGAGGTACCGGAAGCGCCCTACGGTCTGAAAGTGCTGGACAAGTCTGGAAGGACCGTGCAGCTCTCCTGGGCCGCTCCCTATGACGGCAACTCGCCCATCAAGAAGTTCCTTATCGAATACAAGCGCGCTAAGGGCAACTGGGACAAGGATATTGACAGGTTCATCTTCTTATACATATATAAAAAAAACTTTGAGAAGACTTGATAACCTCTTTTTTTGGAATTCGGTTAAAAATGAATCGCAAAATGTGTGTTGTTAAGCGCATAACTCAACAACGCCTGGACCGATTTGGCCAATTCTTTTTTTTAATATTCGTTGAAGTTCAACGATGGTTTTTACGGCGAGAAAAATTTGAATAAATGCCGGAAAACCCGTAAAAACAGCCCTTTTCTTTTTCCCATACAAACGTTTTCTAACTAACTAAAGAGTAAAAGAGTCAACAGATAGGACGAAGTCAGTCGGGTCCGCTAGTATTAAAAAATATTTGTTTACTACAGTTTACACTAAAGTCTTAATAAATCATTCAGTTCTTTAAAATTTTTACATGTGATAAGTTTATAATAAGAAAGTGGAATCATTTTAAATGTTTTGTTGTGCATGATTTTGTATAATAGGATTATTATTTATACTATATATTATATCAAATGTTTTATAAGTTTATGGTTAATAAATAATTTCAAAACTCAAAACTCATTAAAAATATATACATACGTACCTAACTGTGAGGAGTTACTGGTACATTTATTATTTCGCCTTTACTGACTGACTTCTGGCACTGAACATACAATTAACTTCTGAGCAAAGGCTTCCACAATACCGTCTATTCATTTCTATCCTGGGCCTATCATCTCCACTGGCTGTTGAAAAAGAAATAAATCTAAGAATTAACTTAGTTTAAAACTTTTTTAATCTACATTCAGAACACTTCCATAAAAATATTTCGTCATCCCGTTGCAAAACATATTATGAAGAACTTTGCCAGTTATTAAAACAACAATATGATTTTATTTACTTCCTAGGGTACTGGTCCCCGGAGACACCAGCGAGGCGGGCGTGTTCAGCCTGCGCCCCGCCACCGCCTACCACATCCGCATCGTGGCTGAGAACGAGCTCGGCACCTCGGAGCCGTCCGAGACTGTGACCATCATCACCGCCGAGGAGGCCCCCACCGGCCCGCCCCAGGACGTGAAGGTGGATGCTGTGGACAAGCACACCCTGCGCGTCACCTGGAAGCCTCCCCCACCTCAGGACTGGAACGGCGAACTCCAGGGGTAATTGTGATTTACTAGTTTGGGTATTTGGTTTCTTAAAACCCTCTGAGACTGTAACCATCGTCACTGTTGAAAAGGCACCGAAGTCTCCACCGTCTTAGGAGTAGAACAACCAACTTCAGGGGCAACTATTATTGACAAAGCTAATAACCTTGAACTGTCTGAAACTGTGACAATTTATAGTTTTTTTTTTCATATTGATTTAGAATAAAAAAGACTACAAATCCCTTGTTGAACCATAGGTCACGTGATTGTGACACATTAGGTTACACTATTACTTCTGGTAGGTATTCTATGTTAAAATCGTTATGTATAAGGCTTTTCGTCTTTTATTCATTCCCTTTTTTTCTTTAAAGATACTACGTTGGATACAAGCTGGCCTCAAGCAACAAGTCTTTCGTCTTTGAAACCGTCGACATCTCCAAGGAATCTGGCAAGGAACATCACCTGGACATTCTTAACCTCAAGTAAGAACCAAATCTTTTTTTTATTTCTTACCTATTGGCACCCCAACAAGTTATTGGCGTTATTTTATAGATAACATGTAGTAGATAAAATATTACGACTGAATTTAGAATTCAGTCGTAATATTTTATCTTTCTTCAAAGTTAATTTCAAATATATTAATATATATGAATTTGAAAAATTTGAAAACTCCAAAAATAGAAGATTGCAGTAATTATATGATTGGTAGATCACTGTATCTGGTTAAAATGTATCAATTTAAAGGTCTTCGATAGGCCTTTCGTTTTGCAGTGTAAAGTTTCCGAATCTGTGAAACACCTTGCTATTACTATTACTACTTACTATTAGGTAGGTACACTAGTTCGGGAGGCTTTGGACTCCATATTAATTTGTTAAACAAAATTATGCAAAATAAACATAAGCAATTAAAAACAAATAAAAACTAATGTAGTACCTAGTAATTTATATGAACGTAGGTACACTGTGTACCTAACTATGTATATTTGACGAAGCTAAGTGTTCGTAAGATCCAATGGAATGATAGATAAATACAATACATAACACGTCTAATTCCCAGGACCTACACCCAATACTCGATGGTAGTGCAAGCGTTCAACAAGATGGGTTCTGGCCCGGTGTCCGGCGAGGTGAAGGCGTACACCGCGGAAGGAGCCCCGTCAGCCCCCCCGCAGGATGTCCTCTGCACCACCCTGACTGCACAAACTATCCGCGTGTCCTGGGTCTCACCCCCTCTCGCCTCCGCTAATGGACTGATCAAGGCTTACAAGGTTATCTACGGACCCAGCGAAACTTGGTATGGTAAGTTGAATAATAAGTATGTGTTTTATCAATTATTTGTTCATCTAATTAATGACATGATAGTGAGTCAGGCTCGTTTATATGATGAAACATAACTCTTAGAATCTTGGTGAATGGCGCCAGTTAATTAATTACGCATCGAAGTATCAACTTTTGTTTAACTACCTGCCAATTGCATAAAAACAACATCATGATCGAAACACTACATTTCACTTGTAATATGACTGTTTGTTGATTACAACCGCCACAATAGGTTCAGCTATCGTAACGGCGCATTTAATTTCAAAATCCATGTATAAACCTCACCTTTTTACCAAAACCCTTTCAGCCTTTCATATTTTGTCATCTGATCAACATTTTTCCCATTATTAAGTAAGGTTTTTAGCCTTTATTTCAAAAATAAATAAGTTTTAAAATTATTTAAGACGCGGCCGCTGCTTTATTTAACCAGCTATTTAGCGGTTGCTAAAGAATCAATTTAGTAGTTTAATCAAAGCGTCGCATTTATTAACTGACTTGAAAAGGAGAGAAATTCGGAAGAGGTTCTTAATTCGACTATTTGTATCTTAGACGAGAAGACGAAAGACACGAAGATCACGGCGAGCAGCGAGACCATCCTGCACGGCCTCAAGAAGTTCACCAACTACTCCATGGAGGTGCTCGCGACCACCAACGGGGGCGACGGCGTGCGCTCCGCCCCCATACACTGCCAGACTGAACAAGATGGTAAGATTATAATCATAGATATTTTGTTTATAATATCATCCACACAAATTTATAGTAACAAGGTCTGATAGTCATCTCATTAGGTGCTCCACTAAAACTTGATTCGATACGAAAAAGTTTATGAAAACACTAGAGAGTGAAATTAATTTGACGCTTAAATCTTGCAAGTGAAATTAATTTTGACGTTAAAAAGTAAGGATTCTAGAAAACATTAATGTTTACACAATTTGAGAACATTTCACATTTCAGGTTATTTGTAAATTGATTTGTATTATTTCGATTTACTAAGACGAAGAAAGACGGATAAAATGGCAGAAACTTATATTCTCTCAAAAGTAAATCTAACTTGTATTGTTTAAATTTCCAGTGCCCGAAGCCCCGCGCGCGGTGAAGGCCCTAGTGATGGGCCAGGACTCGATCCTGGTGTCGTGGAGGCCGCCGGCGCAGCCCAACGGTGTCGTCACTCACTACAACGTGTACACGCAGGCGCAGAACGCCGAGCCACATCCTAATAAGGTATGGGTTTGGATCTTAGGGCTGTAAAATAAGCGTGAATTTCCCACAACATTTTTTTTCCTTCTATCGTTATATGAACGTACAGTGTTGTGTTGTGCTCGCCCGTGCTTTGTTTCATAGTTATGCCAAAGAAACGTCTGCACATAGAAAAAAAATCACAGTTAAGAACAATGAGTTTGTAAAGGTTAATACGAGTAGATACGATTTCTTAGTTTCCATTGCATCTACTAATGCTACAGCCGTGTTTCACCCCAGGTCCCCGCGTCCCAGACGAGCTACTCCGCGACGGAGCTGAAGGCGGGCCGCTACGACTTCTGGGTGACTGCCTCCACCATCATCGGGGAGGGACAGCCCTCCGCCACCGCCTCCTGCAGCCCCAGCGATAAAGGTACTATATTTTTGCTTTAAGACTGGCATTTTACTTATATTTTTTTTGTCCTCCCTAGTCCTATTACTTGGAGTCGGGTCTTTAAAAGTAGGTACTGAATGAAAGGACAAGAAATTGTGCTGTGTCATGCTATAGCATATGAGATTTAATTTCTCTCTATTATAATGTCTTTATGATATAATTTTAATATTTTGGAGAACTTTTTCTTTGTGAGATAAATATAATAATACGCGCGGCCGATTTGAAAATTTAACGAAAAATTTTATCGACATCTATGACAATACAAGTACTACCTAACTCGTTTACGTACTAAGTACTAATAATTTCCAGTGCCCGCCAAGATCGCCTCATTCGACGAGTCGTTCACCGCTACGTACAAGGAGGATGTGAAGTTGCCTTGCCTTGCTGTCGGTGTGCCCCCGCCTAACATAATTTGGAAGGTCAGTGTTTAACTTATATACAACTAAATATGAATTTGTTTATTTTTTAGAGTTTGAAAACGTTTTTAAAAACCATACGACGATCTGTTGTATCCTTATTCGATATTTTTTTTACTTCCCTTTGAGTGAGGTGTTTTAAAAAGAACAACGGCACAAGCTTTCTGCTTCGATATCCTTCTCAGAGTTTAAAATAAGAAATTTGACAAGATTCGTTGTCTGCCGCGAATAAAGTGTCTGATTGTGCTAATTTCACGGAGCGTGATCATTTGTGTGGTGGTATAATAAGATTCTAGAAGTGGCATAGGATTCTTTATTACATTCCCTAGTTTTTAATTAAAAATAAACACCAAATATCTTTCTGTGTATCCAGGTCAAAGGCCAGCCCCTAGAAGCGTCAGAGCGCGTGCGTCAACTGCCGGAAGGATCTCTACAAATCGCGGGAGTAGCGCGCGAGGACGCGGGGGAGTACTCGTGTCATGTCGACAACCAGTTCGGAACCGATACCGTTACACATACGCTCTCTGTACTTGGTAAGAAAAAAACAAATACTTTATTTTTATCTTTCTTTATAGAGTGAACGTGCCTGGATATGCATCAAACGCTCCTCGTGGCATTTTCGTGAAGGACTCATCCGTCTCCACTTCGAACGTTTGGTCAGACATCATCTTTACCACCACACTAATAGAACACAATTTCACCCGCAGCGCCCACTATAACAAAGAATTTCATAGATAGTTGTTCAAACATCAACTATACCAGCCCACTATAAAATTGTAATCCTCCAGCGCCGCCGTTCCCCCCGCTGCTGAGCATAGCCTCCTCGTCGGTGTCGTCGCTGACTCTCCGCCTGAAGCCCTCCCCGGACGTGGAGCAGTCCCTCGCCGCCGGACACACCATACACTACAAGCAGGAGTTCGGGGACTGGGAGACTGTTCAGGTACGGACATATATAAGTACTAGTGGGTGCTCGCGGCTTCGCTCGCATTAAAAAGTAAAACTTGCATTCCCTATACACCCCTTTAAAAGTGACATTTCCAAAAAATCCTTTTTTAGTGGATGCCTACGTCATAACATCTACCTTCATTACAAATTTCAGCCCGATCCGTCCAGTGGTTTGGGCTGTGCGTTGATAGATCACTATGTCAGTCAGTCACCTTTGAGTTTTATATTTGTAGATTACTTCCTCTCACTCTTGTACAAAATCCTCTTTAATCCTTACACTCCGCTCTACCTAAAAGAAAGGTTTTCCTTTGTCACTGCCTCCCATTCCGATTCTCTGCGTTCTTCTCGTTTCCTTCACTTGAAATTTCCTGACTTTAGCCATCCCAATCTCTACTATCACTCCTCTTTCACTGTGCAAGCGGTTCGCTTGTGGAATGACCTGCCACTTAATATCAAGCAGGCTAAATCCTTGCCCATATTTCAGAGCTTGGATTTTAATCATTACATTTCTACTTTGTGATGTTAATTGGTTTGTGTAAGTCTTTTTATTTGAATTATGTTCTGCTTTCTTTTATTTTTGTGTGATTTCCTTCAATGTAATATATTTCCTTTAAATATCAGTAATATGTAGTTCTGTGTGTAGGTAATTATGTTTGTATGTTGTTACTTTGAATGTTATATTTGTTATTGTGTTTTATTTTTAAATTATCTAATATTGTGTTAAGTACGCCAGCTTTACGGATTTCCTCTAGTGTTGTCCAAACTAGGTTACCTGGAAGAGATCACTTTAGTGATAAGGTCGCCCAATGTCCCTGGTTACCTTCCACCTTTATGTAAATTATGTTCTTTTTATTTGGTGTACAATAAAGTATATTTGATTTGATTTGATTTGATTACTCCCCAGCGCCCTCGCACCTCTTCCTCGTACCCCCCGCTGCTGAGCATAGCAAAAGCTAAAATGGTGAAAATATGTGTATAAACGTAAATTCAAACTTTTACGTCTCACACGTGACGAGATAGTGACATAGCTACTTTTTTCGATTTATTTGTTGTCAAGTTATTTAAAACCAATCAGTGATCTCTACATAGTTTTTCTTAACACGAAATTTTAAAAATGGTAGATTATAAAACCGCTTTCTCATTTTCAGATTCCATCCACCACCGACACCTACACGTTGGAGAACTTGTTCTGCGGATCCAGATACCAGCTCTACGTTACGGCATACAACAGGTAAATAATCTTTCACTATTGTGTGTCTCCACCTATTGCGGAACTTATTATTTAACAAATACATTAACCGATTTTATTAGAAGGTCGAATAATTGAATTAATTTGTACAATTTTACCTGCAATTACCTTAATTTTCATTGGCTTTTTTTAATTATAATATATATATATATATATACTATAATCTGTGCCATTTTCGGTACCCTGATACGATCTCCTCTCATACTCTCTCTCTTTGAGTCGTATGACTGAGGGTCTCGCAGAATTGGCGATAGATAGATTAGATAAATTAATTAATATTTCAGGACATATCACACAGCGCCATCTAGCCCCATACCATGCCTACGCTTGTATCATGAGTACTAGATAACGGATATAATACATAATATACTTTTATTTCGTAAATAAATACTTATTATACATAGATACGACCAGACGCAACACAAGTAATTACAGATATTAAAATTCATAATTACTTGTGTTATGCGGGAATCGAACCCGCGCCCCTAGATTAGAAGGCAGAGCCACTATCAACTAAGCTAACAGGGCAGTCATTTTACATTTGAGATTTGACGATGTATGTATGTTACCTCTTACATAGACATAGATTAGAAGGCAGAGCCACTACCATCTAAGCTAACAGAACAGGGCAGTCATTTTACATAATATATGAGATATGACTACATATGTATCTATTATTACCCCTTAGCATCGGCACGGGCGAGGCGTCGGACGTGGTGACGGCGCGCACGCGCGGCTCCAAGCCCCCCGTGCCGCGCGCCGCCGACTTCATCGAGGTGGGCAGCTCGTCCGTCACGCTGCACCTCAAGCAGTGGCTGGACGGGGGCTGCCCCATGAGCCACTTCGTCGTCGAGAATAAGAAGAAGTTAGTAATTTCTCTTGTAATCATGAACTCCGAACTCTCAACTCCCTTTATTTTCAACAACCTGCATCTTACTTATATACAAATATTACTGGCGAATCAGCACCTTTGTATGCCGCGGAATGTAGGACGCTGGCAAAGCTGAACGTAATCTGGTGATGCTGATGTTGCAAGCAATGTTTGTTCAAACAGTAGTATATGCCTTTAGAGAGGAAATATTTACTTGTTTCCTACTTGGTGAGTCAGAGGTAATCTCTAAAATGACCGCGTCATTTTCTTTACAAGTCACTTTTTATGTTTATAAACAGTTTTTTAATGCTTATAGTTAGCCTAGAATAATCATTAAGCTAATTAAGTATAAACACGCAGGGCCAACCCCCCCGTGCTCCACATTTATTTAGGCAAAGCAAGACTTTAGCGCTTTTGACCTCTAAAAATATCTTTAATATCCGAGTTAATCAACACTTTACCGTTCTGTTTTACGTAGGTATACAAAAACATATCAGCACATATAATCAAAATAAAAGTACCACGTATTTTTCGTCTCGTCTCGGAGTAATGTAATTGTTCGTACCAGTAATTTACAAATTTGTTTGTTATTTTTTTCAGGGGAGCTGCCGAATGGAACCAAATCTCAAACGCCGTTAAGCCTGGTGGAAACTTTGTTGTTCTTGGTAAGGGATTGGTTTAGTTCACCTTTTATTTAAAAGTGTAATCTTGGACTCTTACTAAATAGAACCTAATGTTTTATAGATCTGGAGCCCGCTACTTGGTACGTGTTGAGAATCTCTGCACACAACAATGCTGGATTTAACGTCGCCGAATACGAATTCGCCACTCTTACTATGACCGGAGGTAAGAACTAAAAAAGTCTTTACAATATCACATCATAAATAAACACATTCTAAAGGTAGTGTAGCGAAAAAATTGTAGACATTCAATTTTATAAATTCACTAGGGCTTAGCTAAAATGACTTAGTAATTTTGGCGTATCAGAGTTGTTGTGAAAGCGGGTTAAAATCGGGTTTAATCAGATGTAAATGACATCCATATCCACGAAAAAAATCACCCCATCTTTTTACATAACAATTCCATGAAACTGTTAAAATAGAACCGTACCTGAAATGCATTGCCTGATGTTCCAATCGTGTTTCCATTCTAGTACAAGTATATAACAGTGGGCTTGCATTTCAGGTACGATCGCGCCTGCGCGTGAGGTCGGGGGCGGCGCGCTCACTCCGGAACAGACGCTCAAGATAATCCTCTCCCACCTCAACCTCATAGTGCCGGTCGTGGCGGCTGTACTCGTCATCATAATCGCTATCGTTGTCGTGTGCGTTGTCAAAGGCGCCCGAGACCCACACAAAGGTATATAAAACTTTATAAATAATAATATTGACTTAGGTACCATCGCGCCGTTGCCCGGAAACGCGGACGGTGATAAGGAACTGCCTCCGTGGATCAAAGCGTGGTTGGAACCGGAAGTGCTGGTACCGATCCTAGCTACCATTGTGGTGTTCATCGTGGGAGTGGTGGTCATCTGCCTCACGCTGGCGCGCAGGAACACCCCGCACCGCCTGCGAGGTCAGAAGGACGTGTATTGTATGTATGGTGCATGACACCGCTTTTTTATTATTTTTATACCTACTATCAGACTGTCTTATGATTGGTTCATTCATACTTACTCAAATATAATTTTGATAATTTGTTGTTCATACTCTCTTTTCTACTCACAATCGTAGAGAATTTAATTTTTTGATTCATATAATCAATCAATCCTTTCATACTCATAACAAACAAAATCATTCAGCGCCTAATGTTGATGTCATCTTTAATCCTTACATATCCAGTGTTATTTCATCAAAATTCATAGTTTAATATTATTTGCGTACGTCATATAGGTACCTACTTACCTACGTTTGTCTCATGTACCTACTAGATTGTATTGTGAACGTTTCTTGTACAAAAGCACAACCAAAATAGTGGATGTAAAGGCAAGGAAGCAATAACACATTGATTATTTATCTAGACGACATTTGTGTCTTATCCGAGTATGAAGAAGATAAATTAGTATAACAGGAGCCTATAGCTCTAGTACAGATTAATTTAATTAGCCTATTAAATTGTAGGTACCTACATGTAATCGACACAATACTGTTAATACCATCTACTTTGTAGTGTTTGTTGAATGTACTCTCTACTTTGTAAAATCTATGTTCCCGTTCAGTTTAACTATACATTCCAAAAAAAAGAGCCAAAGTTTTCGACCGATAGGATGAAACACTTCAAATAGGGTTTCAACCTAAATTTGGAGCCATAATCCATCATCATCATTCCTCCCTGTAGATGACGCCGTGTACAACGCGTCGCAAGCAGCGCTGGGCGGCGGCGGCGGCACCCTGGACAAGCGCGGAGGCCTGCGCGACGAGCTCGGTTACATCGCGCCTCCCAACCGCAAACTGCCCCCCGTGCCCGGCTCCAACTACAATACCTGCGACCGAGTCAAACGCCAGGCTGTTATTAGTAAGTTAAAGAAAGAAAGAAAGAAGCAATCATGTCCCTTGATAAACAACATAAATATTTATGATTGGACTCATCTTATAAAGAAGAATGCCAAAAAGCATTATGCGACTAGTTGTAATGGATCAAGCTAGACAAGACCTTGGATACCGTCCAAGGAACACGGAAATATAATAATAATAATAATAAAAGTATTCCTAATCATATTTGCTCTTTGAGAAGCATCGCTACGTCTCTTTCACACTTTTAAGCGTTTATCATTGGCTGAGGAATCGGGTACTTAAATTTCTTCTGAAGTTTTCTTTGTCCCTTATACTCCTTTGGTATTAAAGTCCGTGCTCGCAAACACTTACACGCAATTTTCTTATGCACTTCATGTATCTTACAATCCATATGTTTCATGTATCTGCACTACAACCATATATCTTATAGTGTTTTTGAAATTGATAAATTCATGTCGCAATGTTTCAACATGTTTTATCAGTTAGTACCTTTAGTTAGTAGGTATAACTGTGATAAATCTTTATAATGAGGTAACAGGAAGTCAAAGCAGTTCAAAGGTAAACGATTTAGTATTTTATATCAAATAGTGGGTCATAGTTTAGTTTAATTTGGTTATGGTAAAACATTACCTATTATTAAAATAGTATGGTGTAAACCTATTTGGTGGATGGATAAGACAGTAGACATATCTTTAAGCTTACTTTTCTTCTTTGCACGATTTATTCTCTCTCGCTCTTTATTTTATTCTAATTATTTTAAATTTGTCCTTGTCTGGTGAAGGCAACTTTAATACCATGTTGTCCATTATCTCAAACATAGTCAAAAAGATGTTGCTAAAATTTTTAGTTATATCTTTTTTGAAAACCCTTTCCTAGTTTTATTTTAGCTGCAACTTTTTGCAATTATATTTTAATTTATATACATGTTGTTTTTGGCAAACCTTTTGTTCATCCAAATGTATTCAATGCGACTGCAATATATTTTGGATTGCAACATCAAGGTTAGGCTAATGTATTTTGGTTTAGCATCGCTATTTTATTTACCATCTTACGTACTACAAACATAGACTTTGTAAAAAGATTTGCTGTCTGAAACCTTACAAATCAATGTTGTTGATTGCAATTTTCCATTCAATTTTCATTCGTAGCAACTAAGCTATGATTTGGATATTGGAAATCATAACACCAAATATAATTCGCCAAAAGTCAAGTTGCGCATCAGCGCCATCTGTTATCCGCGACCACGTACTGAGATGGTAGATGTGCGTGCTCTGGCTAGGCGCATGCGTAATACAGTAGTCGGATCCAGTGGGCGCGCACTCCACGTGGGACCCGCGCCGGCACCACTACGAGCGCGTGAGACGCCCGCGCCTGCACCGCACCGGCTCGGGAGAGACTATCTCGACAGGTTAGACGCTTTGCTTGCAGTGCTGCTTGGACTTTATATATTGGCTCTATACTCTCGGGAAGATAAAATAAGTTTGAAGAACTTTAGTGAAAAGTCTCTCTAGTCTTCTAGTTGGTATTACGGATTGCAATTCCGAAGTTTTGATCTTAAAAAAAATAAAAATTAAAAAAACGGTTTAATTGGATCCCGCAGGATAATTGGATTCTGTTTTGCAAGATTGCAATACCAATTTGACTTGTGCCATTATATGTCTTCTCGATCGACAGTGTAGAGCTATCAATATGGATGAATGCGGTTGGAGGATTGAGCACCCATTATAAAAGACTAGATGTCTACTAAGCACTATCTGGTCTCTACAGTTCTGTTATAGTCATTAAATCAGGAATGATATCTGTCTATGAATGTAAACAGACAAATTAATTGAATATACATAAAGATATCCCAGTATTACGAAAACAACTTTCAGGAAATGATCACTATGGTTTTTGTCATTTCACTCTTAAGGGTCTCAATTATAAATTCTCAATAAAGTCTGCAATAACTTAAAAACGTACCTATAAAGTAACTGTAACTTATGTATAAGATTTTTGGGTTATAGCAGATGTGTGTGTATGCATGCGTTTGGTAAAAGATCTAACAAGAAATGAACGAGACACGCACGCTGTACGAATCCACTGATATACTAACCAATTTGAAAATGTAAGTATTTTACTCATAATATAGGCACCTACTGTTGTCCAATGGTATTGATAAATTATGCTGACAATGTGTTGTCGAATGATAAATGTGTGTTTTGTGTGTAACCTACCTGTTTTATGTTTAGCTTGTTTATTAATCCCAGTTATTTTATGTTTGCGTTTTGTTAACTTTGGTTGAATTTATTCGATCTACAATGCCTAATGTTGAACATACCTACCTTATTTTCACACAGATTTTTTAATGAGTGTTATTCAAAATATATCAACAAGTGTAAAATTAATGTTACATATATTTTTTTATAATGTCCCCTTGGCATCCAAGTAATTATGGTATTTACAATGCTATCCTTTCGGCTTTCAAGAAATCAAAAGTCAGTAAAACACTGGAAGTAAACGTTTAGATGTGTCTGAGCGGCTGATATGGATTCTTTAATGGTATTGTTTCAATCAAGCCTTACAACTTAATAAATTAGTCCAGTAACACCTACGTAGGTATAACCTGGTCACATTATCTCGAGGCCTGGCGTCGATGACGTCACGTCGCGTCGGCGCTCTGATATGGTCCGCTAGCATCCTAGCATCCTCTAGTAGGATCTAGCAACGAACGTGCTCACCGTACCGACGCGCCGTGGCGAGCGCGGGGAGGTGAAAGGAGAACGGGGCGGGAGATTTCCATTCCAGCGAGGTCTCCAGATAAAGTAACCGGGTTGTACTCGTATTTAGTACTAACTCATTTGCTTACAAGATACATGTACTTGCAGGCATGGAGGATGAGATCTGCCCGTACGCCACCTTCCACCTGCTCGGTTTCCGCGAGGAGATGGATCCCACCAAGGCGCTGGCGTTCCCCCACCACCACGCGGCGCACGCGCACGCCGGCACGCTGGCGCACCCCCACCCGCACCACCCCGCCCACTCCCGCGCTGGATCGCAGAGCATGGTGGGTTTATACTTTATTAAAAATAATTAGAATAGTAATTAAATTCTAACAGCAGAATAAATAATTATATTTTCCAGGTTATTTCACGTAGCGTCTAGCTTCTAGTTATGCTTTTCATTCGAAAACGAAACTATGATTTATTTATTTATTCATAATAGACACAAAAACAACTTACAAACTAAAACTTTAAATAAATATATTATAGAAATATGATCTAATAAGATATGTGAAACAATTGTAAATTTATAAGCCTAACAATTGTGTACAACTTTCTTTACAATATAATGTTATAGTATAGGTACTATTACAGTTGCTGGTAATCTGGGAAAAAATATTGGAATGTAAAAGTACTCTTTTAACCAATATTTTTTTCTTTTGTTTCTCAAGATCTTGAAATGAAAATTGAACAATTGTATAATATAATGTGTTGATACATTCCAGCCCCGTGCCAACAGCCGCTACGCCCGCAAGAACTCGCAAGGAGGTCAGAGCGCCATCTACTCCACCGCCCCCGAATACGACGACCCCGCTACCTGCGCCGAAGAAGACCAATACGTAAGCATTCTTACATTCTAGTATTATTATAGTGTGTGCTCGCGGCTTCGCTCGCATTAAGAAGTAAAACTTGCATCCCCTATTTCACCCCTCTACAAGTGGCATTTCCAAAAATCCTTTCTTAGCGGATGCCTACGTCATAACATCTACCTGCATGCCCAATTTCAGCCCAATCCATCCAGTGGTTTGGGCTGTGCGTTGATAGATCACTATATCAGTCAGTCAGTCACCTTTGAGTTTTAAATATTTAGAAATTCATCTTATTAGGTCATCACAAACATCAAACATGAAACAACTGAACCTATATAAATGATATTGAGATTTTTAGGCTTTGAATTGTGTATTGGGATAAAAATTATCGTTTTTGTTTTTTGGTGTCGCATCGTTTCACGACTGTCACTCACACTGTTCTAAAACCTTATTCATGAATATACCTATACTTCCTAGTCTTCCGTCTTCTCTCTTTTTACGTTTAAGACTTTGCTTTTTATTGTAGTGTTTTAATAAAGATAAAGAATCTTTATTGATACTGTATACAGCTAAAGTGACAGTACCAAGATTTATTTCAGTTGACATATTGTATGATTACATACCTATTATTACCTATGTTTGACATGTTTTTAATAACAAAAATTTTCATTATGTTATTAATAAAACTTGACATTGTAACTTCTAAAATTTTATTAAAACTAAGTGTTATAAATTCAATTTGACGAGATATTGTAATTTGTGTAGCATATTCTATAATATTAGTACTTATACCTATGTTACAACTTTACATTATCAATAAAGATTCTTTATCTTTATCTTTATCTTTGTAAAGTTGTAACATACATAGGTATAGGTATAAGTACTAATATCATAGAATATGCTACACAGATTACAATATCTTGTCAAATTGAATTTATAACATTTAGTTTTAATAAAATTTTAGAAGTTACAATGTCTAGTTTTAATTCCATGAATACTTCATTGTGTTTCTACTCGAGTACTTTAATCAACTTATTGCTGCGAACCTTTCGCAGGAGCACAAACTGTTTTATACTTAAAGATAGTACTTACCCAACAATATAAATGAAAAATAAAAAAGAACTTTTGAAATCGGTTCAGAAATAACGTAGTAATCGCGTAACATACACACAAAAAAATATTTCAGAAGCCTTGATAACCACCTTTTTTTTGGAAGTCGGTTCAAAAGGGTTACTTTTGAACTTGATATACCTATAATCACGTATGTATCCCAGCGCGCCCGCTACTCGCGCCCGATGTACGCGTGCGGCCCCGAATACGACGAGCCTGCTTGCTGCGCCCCTGAGGACGACCAGTACACCGGCGCCTACGGAACTCCCTACTCCGACCACTACGGATCCCGTCCTAGCATTGGTAAGTAGAGATTTCATCACATCTCTCAACTCTCTCTCTATGAGATGTTTGACATTTGAAACCTTAACTGCTATGGAGATCTAGCAGGAATTTTTATTGCAGGAATAAGTAACTACATCATCTGAGGATTTTGAACGTTATGAAGACTTCACGCTTAACAAGATGTCACTAAAATGCGAATGTTATCAAAATCAGTAATCTTTATATGTTAAAATGTCAAACAATCCTCTCTAATAGAGTAACTAGTAAAGGTCATCAACGTTTATTATTTTAACAAGGGCTCTTTTTCTACAAGTTTTGTCACATTTATATTACCATCATTTCACTTTCTATCTTAGATTTTCGGTTTCTAGACTTAATCTTTTCTCAATATTGGTTGACCTTCTGTTCCAAACAATTACCACCTCCTAGAATTAGCGTGTTAGTTTGTCATTTTTACCATCCATCATGTTTACATCTCACATTTCTTTCACTTTTTTCCCCTTCTCTTCTATCTCTCTCTCTGTCAATGTCTTCCTCTCACTAGCACTGCATGCATCAGTAGCGTACTCATGACAGCATATCTGGCAACAGTAATCTCGGCAGGTACCCGCAAGTGCGGCTCCCCCGAGCCCCCGCCGCCTCCCCCGCGCAACAACACGGACAACAACTGCTCCTCCTCCTTCAACGAGAGCAAGGACTCCAACGAGATCTCCGAGGCTGAGTGCGACCAACCACGTAACTACCCCGGTAAGATGTAGTAGCAAAACTTCGGAAAACACTACGGTAGCGATTCTCATGTCGAAAACTTTCTCGGAAACGTCATTTTTAATCATGAAAGGATTTTGGATGTTGATACTATGTCTATATGGGTGTCATTCTATATAGATAGGTAGGTAACTTACCGACAGGGTTTTTCACAAAATTTTGAAAGTTTTCACTGGAAATCGAAACATCAATCATAGAACCGCCCTTGAAACTTCTTTAATAAATTTCGGCGTCAGTAAAGCGTTTTATTTTCAAGTGAAATGACACCGAATTTGTTAAACAGTCGATTGGGAGGTATTTCATAGCGAAAGTGTCAATCAAAGAAGCCATTAGACATAGTTTCACTGTTCTGTTTCTATGATTGCAAAACTTGTTTCTGGGTAAAAACTCTGCTATGAGAATCTCTACTTTCGGAAACTATATGTACTTTACTATACGATTCTCACGAGCAATATTACTGATGATACATTTGCGACTTGAGAATCAGAGCTATCACAGAGGAATAACTTTTCAAATTAATAGGTTTTTGATATAGTGTTATCCTATTTTTGAAATTTCATTCCTCGTTTCCTTGAAAAATTTTGACCATTTCAATCATGATTTCATCAATCATGTTGATCTCTTACAGCTGTGATATGATGCACATAATTACGCGACAGAAATGAGCTTTGGATATGTGCTTGGTATCAAAACCCGTCATATCTTCTGGCAGGGACACTGTCCAAACGTTAATAGATTTCACATAACATTTTCATACTCTTTTAGCTAAGATTATAAAAAGGTTTTTGACTCGACATAAGTCTTTTTTTGGGTCCAAAATTAGGGGTAAACTGTTTGGATATATCACACTAATCAGGATAACCAACATACTGTCACTCATTGGGCAGACTTTTCATGATAAAAAAATATCACGTGTAAATTGTTAAGTTTAAAATGTTTAAACCAGAAGTACGAGTAACAATATACTTAGTTTAATAGCGCCGTATCACACAAATAATACTATGAATTCGTCCTTTGTACATTATGCTAAAAGAGTATGAGTCATTCATTTCATAAAATAATTTGTACCTATTCATTAATTCTCAAATTGTTGTAAACTATTTGAAATTAATAATCCGATTGGTCCACGCATTCTGGGTGTCACCTGAACAGAAGACGGTAAAACTTTGAATCAAATAATTTTGATTCCTTCTTTGTGTTATTAATTTTTGTGACTGACAGCATGCAACAAGTTTCAGTAATAACAAATTGGAAAGTAAAGGCTTCAAGATTAGATTTCTTTGTAATTGGCTTACTATTTTTAATTTTTCAAAATTCCCTTCTTTTCTATTACCTACTTACTCGGCAAAATTAATAACAAACAAATGTATAGTATTTAAGTACTTATATAGTATTTCTTCTTAGTGAATTCCCTAAGAGCTAAATTGCTAAACTAAAATACTAATTGAGAAGCAGTCTATTATCATTAATATTGTTATTGATTTTGTCAAGTAACGTTTTTCAAATTGGGACAATAATTTCTGTTACTGTTCTGACACGAGTCGATCTTTTACTGTGCTTAGACGTGATCGTGTTAACAAAATTTTCATTCTTTAAACTGTTTCTGTAGATATTTTAGTACATGTTTTTGATGATACGCATTTTCGTACAATATCAGAATTAAACACTGTTATAATATATAATAAATCTATAAAAGACTAAATCTTCTGCTGCTATCAATTAAGTATACAAGTCCAAAATAATTCTAATGTTAAGAGTTTTGAAATAGCGCCATCTGTTGTTCAAAATTTCAAACTAAAATGCTGTACATTGTACGAGTATGCGTGGTAGAAGGCAGGCGGCTCCAGTCTCGTGGGTAGCGTAGACGCGTCGTGACTTGTGTGTTGTTACAGTCAGGGCCCACACTGCCAAGGACGGTATGCACAGCGACGAAATGAGAAAACTCATTGACAGGTCAGTCTCGTAGGGCACACACTCACACTATCACACGCACATTATGATGTACTTAAGTCATCTCGATGTTCACCATTGTGTTCCATGTTTTAAATACATACAGTTTTTGACAACTCCTAATTAAACAATTAACACACATCGTCTAATACGTTTGTGATACAATAAATTTTAACAAACTGACTGAAACTTTAACTCTGCATAAGATTGAGTTAGATAATAGAGTTGTAAATTATTTTCCAATTAACAATAACTACTTATAACTGACTACAGTAGTCACAGTAAATACCAAACCGACTCCTTGCGTGTGCGCTAGCACGAAGTGTCATAGACAAGCATTCCGTAGTCAATGCTCGTAATAAAGCATGTGTTATGTTCTGCATCCGTCTACAGGAAACAGTAAGTCCAAGTATGTCGAAAGTTTACTTACTGTATGTACTTATACTCCTTTACCTATGCCTGAATTTTATGTTACATTGATTAACCTTTTGTGGCTAACACTTTTAATATTTGTGCACACCCGATTTAACTCCGAATTATTTGCGTTGCTGGACCATGGTAAGGCGAAAACGAAACGCGGCTGGTTGTTTTTTTTGTGAATAATTTGCCGTAACCGAGGCATGGTTTGTCCGTTTACTTGTAACCTATAGCCATAGCTGCGAGTGTACAGCCATCTCCCATTCTGTATAAAGCTATGTTCCTTGGACGATACTTCAATAGTACTTAGTTCCCTGCCTGACACAAATAGCTGCCGTGCTCGCTATTTTTTTAATAGATCGATCAGTCACTATTATCCTATTCATCGCAACGTCCCTACATGTATAGAGCGCGACCATTTTGCCTCGGACATTGTATTGATTAAACCTGTTTTAAATGTTGTCCTGTGTGATTGCAGACCAGAAGCAACCACCCCAGTCCCCCAGCAAGCAGTCCACGGGCGGGGGGGACTCACAGCCTACGATACTGTGGCAGTGTAATCTGTAAACCCGCACCGCCGCGCCGCGACGCACACAATACCTGCTCCTAACTCTTACCTTCATTTAACGGACCATCACCACCTCGCTGATGGCACGCGCTTCCGCTAACTCGTTTCCTTTCTGCTTCTTTAATTGCCACACTTCTTATCCCTCATTTCGAGCATACAGCAATCAGCCAGGTGGTGATACTTGTGCCAAACTTACCTTTGGTTCGCCGTGCGTGTGTCGCAAGATTGAGTTGCCGATCTTTATTTAAAATTATCCCAACCAAGTTGGCTGGATTTTGTGTTTATTGATTTGTTCGTGAGCTTCGTGTTCGGTTACTCATTGCTTTCGTAAGTTTGTTTGTAGCGGAGCTGCCGGCTCGGGCCGTCGTTGTACAAATTAGCATCTACCTTCTCTTCCTCGCAAGTAGCAACCTGACGCGTCACTACGTAGTTACCATATGGAAATCAGAAAATTATGGTTGTGGTAGATATTTCAAATTTGATTCATAGGTAATGTGACGTGTAGTCGACCTGTCCATACTTATATTTACTCTATCGCTCGACGCCGGCGCTTCGCTACGAGTTAATGATTAAGTTCCCTTATTTGTTTAGCTTAATTTAAATAAAATGTTTTAACCGTGAACGCTGGTACTTGGGGTGATTTGAAAATTTTCAATTTAAATTAAGCTCAACATGTAATATTGTGATATTTTGTATTTTTTACCCCTTTTTAATTTTTATATGAAGTAACACTAACGTAAACGTTATTTATATACCGTGTACTCGTAGAATTATCCCAATAATTATTATACTAGAACTAGCCTGCGGGTGGATTAATGCTTCCTTTTAATGTTACTGGATTATGTAATTGCTTATTATTTACTTTTGCCAGGTCTTTCTTTAGAACACAACTATGTTTTAATTTGCATTTAAGTAATCAACTACTTAGATTTAAGGCTAGGATAATCCTTATTATTATATTATTCAACTCTTTAACAAAACTATGTAATCCGTAGCTAGTATGTATGTAACGCGAGTTACTCTATTCATATTTAAGGAATATTCGATGCTAATCATTTGTAGGATAACTTTACAATCAAATACTGTGCAAAAATCGAAATAAGATGCCATAATAAATGTTACCTACTGCTAATATGAACCATCAAGATTCTGTAAGACTTGGATTCATCTAATCTAAGCGTATAAAGGTCGATCAAACTGTATACATTGCTAACACGGAATTTATAACGTTTTGAATATTACCGTAGCATATTAAGGTGCATTTTTAATAATAGTATCGTAATTTTATCCTCGTAATTATGCGGATGATTAGAAGTAAGGCACGCGCGTGTCGTTTTTAGACGTTTCCAATATATGTTGTGCATTTGTCGTGTAAGCTTGGCAACGTAGCTTGTAGTTAGGTTTTTGGCGACTTCCTAGCAACAGAATCTTCTCTTAACCTTCCAATTAGAAAATTCGAATTAAAAATTTAAATTAGATAAAAATTAAATGTGAAATTTAAAATGTTGAAGTAATTAAAATATTCGCTATACATACGAGAATTTTATTCTTATTGATGAAAATACGAGAAAATTGGCACACATGGATTTTGATGATTAAGTCTTGGATGTTTTGCTAAAAGTAGTCGTGCGTTTGGTTTGCCGCTAGTTGGAAGTAAGTTTTATGGTTATAATAACTTATACGATACAACGCTAACCGCAATTAACTAACTGTACCAAAGTGTTTGATTTGTGTTAAATAAACTTACTCAAAAGTCAACCGTAATAATGTTGTTTTATTTCTATCGCTATTTCCTTACAAAGAGTAAATTTATTATAAAGCGATTGATTAGTTTCAAACTCAGATTAGATTTTTATCATTCGACGTGTTCTCAATTTTGATCGCTTTAAGTTTGTAGGTCCTTACATTTTAGTGTATAAGTAAGCATACAATACATATTAGTTTAAAATAAATTTCACAAATTAATTACTATCTACAGCAAAAGTTAGAGCAAAGGAGAGCTAGAGGACGACGCTTAAAATTTCCGACAAATTTACTTTATTGTCGAAAGACCAACTCAAGTTATGAGTAAAATATACAGCCTGGCTAGATTATCCCTATAGTTCAAGTAAGATGTGATATTTAACCTAATACTACATAATTGTTTCAAATAAAGGGAAAAACAGAACATAATAGGGTCATAATAATAAAATAGATATTTCTACGGCGAGATGTGTTTATTACATTATTTATAAATAAGTTGTTACTGCACTAACGTGGATGGGTGACCGTATTTACGCGGATGCAGCTTTCACGATTTCCTCTGCGACTTCTACAGCGATGGCGGCCTCAGCCTTGGCCTAGAAATTAGATAAACAGTATCTTTTATTTTTTTATCTGTACATGTTGGAATGACTTTGATTAGTGAAGAGATTTTAACTTGGGTAGAATAGAATGATCAAAGTTGTTCAAACTGATGTGAACTTACTACTAGCTAGTGTTGCTTTTCGTCTCTATATACAAGTAAGGGATTAACTGTATACTAATGCTACCATCCTATTGTAAATTAGATGGATATGAAGGTAAAACCAATAGAAATTTGGGCATAAATTAAATCAGGACTGATTTAAAAAAAATAGACAATGATTGGGCATCAGATCACCTGAAGTCACAAACACACTTGTTTAAAGAAAGAATATTCCTGTACTGTGCTGGACTGAAATGTACATCTATCTCAAACGAAACTGTTCGGACACACCGTAATGTGTGCTTGGCGGCAGATTTATTACTTGAATAGTGGCTTGCCAGATAATATAAAGAAGATATTGCATAAACACTTGATAACCAACCTGTTCGTTGCCCGCCGAGTTGAATTCAGACTGTGCCTTGGAGAGAGCCTCCTGCGCCGCGCCGCGGTCCAGGTTCTCCAGGGGGTGGGCTTCCTCCGCCAGCACCTGCAAACGTTCACACATAGTATAAAACAAAGTCGACTCCCAATAACTGTCGCCTTACATGCATGGTTTAAACTATGCAATGGATTTTGATGTGCTTTTTAACAGATAAGTTTTATGAGGATGTTATGTGTATATAATGCTATGTGACCATGTAAAACCGGTCAGCATTGCTAGTATAAAATAAAATTGTATCTTCTTTAATTATTTTCCCTCATTTAATAGAGGTTAGTTTTTTACTAACACACAAACTAAGTGATTCACTTTCACTTTGATTACTGTTCATACTGTTAAGTTATGGAACTTGCCTGGTAACCAGGGATCAGAACTACTAGCAAACTATAGGCCGAAAGATGTTGCGCTTGGCGATAAAGCTCTTATACACTGGCAACATTTGGTCACTCCTGTGACCATTATTCTAAGCCACAACTTATTCCTTATAAAAGTGAATTATGACTTACCTGGACAGAGGAGTCATCGTTGACGGTCACAGTGCCAGAGGACACAAAGATCTTCGCCTGCTTGCCGTCATTCTCCAGGACTGTGACAACACCTGGGCGGAGCACAGCTGTAATAGATAAGGAAATATGTACTCATGATATATATATATATATATTTATTTAGAAAAGAAATGCATGAATGTTGTGTACATAATAAGTTTGTTATCTAGTACCCATTACACAAGTATGTTTGTTGAGCACAGGGGCTAGATGGTGCTGTGTCAATTGTACCAGAGATTTTATAAATACATATATATATATATATATATATATATATATATTTATAAAATCTCATATATATATATATATTTATAAAATCTCTGGTACAATTGACACAGCACCATCTAGCCCCTGTGCTCAACAAACATACTTGTGTAATGGGTACTAGATAACAAACTTATTATGTACACAACATTCATGCATTTCTTTTCTAAATATGTAATAATACTTTGTATACTCAAAAAAATACTCCAAAAACATCCAGACTCATCATACATTATTGCAATTGGAAAATTGGCAATTACTTGTGTTGTTCAAGAATTGATTCCACAACCTTGGAACAGCAGGTAGACACACTAACCAACTGAGGAAACAAAACCAAGTCATGCCATTAGATGATATTCTAAATTTTTGGAGCAATGAGAAACAATATACTGTAGACAAAATTATAAGACCCACCTTCCTATACTTACTTTAAAAACTGTTCTGCTATATTATTTATTTATTTATTATGGCACACAAAACAGAATATGTCCTTAAATTAACTTAACATAAATTGTAGCGGTGTTTTTTTTGTTATTGTTAGTCTAACATGTTTTTGTCCACTATGTTATAAAAACAATCAATAATGTACTTACCAAGTGTGGGCACATGCTTGGGCAGGATACCGAAGGCACCGCTGAAGGAAGGTACATCAATCTGCTTCACAGCCACTTTGTCATAGAACACCTGTAACATTAAATATTTATTATATTTACGAGTTAAAAAAAAAGTGACTATGGCTTAGTGCTTTCATAGTTTGCTTTTCAACCAGATGCACCCTGGTTTGAATCCGGCTCTACACCAATGACTTGTATTTTCAAGTTATATGTGTGGATTTGCACTCACTTAACGGTAAAGGAAAACATTGTGAGGAAACCGACATGTTTGTGACCTGGGTGACCACTATGATGTATCTGCCCAAGGAAACTTCCCTAACTAATTTATTCTGCGAGGAAGTAAAAAAAGAGAGAGAGCAGTTTTAAAAAAAGTTAATATACTACTTCTAACTACTACATAACAATAAAAACTGGGCACTTAGAAAAGCCTTATTAGATTATAGTCTACAGCCCACTGCCAGAGGGCAGCATGCCCATCATACTGGCCGCATTCCACCTTAAGTAACACACACACATGTATGCAATGCTTAAACATATAGGTAGCAAAAAAAATGTTGTAGGAATAGGATAGAATATGAAAATGGCTTAGAAGAACTATTTTGACTGGTTGTAAGTCAAATTTCTAATGAAGAATATTCATTGTTTATCATATTCTCTGTGAACATGGAGAACAAATATGGAGATAGTCTTATGAAACATAGTTTTGAAATGTAATGTATAAGCGATCAATTACCTTGTTACCTGCAGCAAATGTCAGCGCCATTTCATCGCCTTTAGCAACATCTGCGTATGTACGGGCCTGGATCCTTCTGGAGGCTGATCTGAGCAAACCACGGAATGCGAACGCCATTCTGAAAATGTAATAGATCTCGTAAGGATATTGCAGGTCATAATATAGGTATTTTGAATGCATATTTATTATTTTTCCACCAACGTAACAACGGCAAATACGCAAACTAGAAGGTAGCCTGCGGTATCCACATAACCTCTAAACTCTTATAAGGTATATTAGAATTTATAGTCAAAATTTCTAACTATATAGTAGGAACGGTACCTACTATATTGCGAATACTTGACGAACCCAACCCTATGAATAATCGTATTTATTTTGACAAATGGAATTTTAGGGAACCAAAACAAATGTAGATTATGTAATAGGTTTTACAAGATCTTTCACACAGAATATTTTAAAAATTGTATTTCATATTCTAGAGTATTTTTATACGCTGTTTTTTTATTGAATTAACTCTTACTTTTAAAGCTTTTCGGATGAAATATATATAATTTTATTGGAAAAACTTGCTTCGATTCAGCACCTCCCTTTCTGAATGAAACTTGAATGCGGGTTTGACAGTGACAATGACATTAACAACTAACAAGAGAAATTTTCTTAATATTTTTTTTTAGGTCTACAGTTTACCTATTTATTATAAAACTATGCTTCAGCTGAGAAAAAATAAATTATTAAAAGGTAATAAAAGTTATTCAAAAGGTACAATCTAGTTGGATAAATGTATAAATTAAGCTATTAGATAAAATATTGATTTCAAAAATTAGTTTTTTTTTTTTTTTTTTATTAATGGACACCGCCGACTCCGACACCGACACTGCGGCACCGCCGCAATTTCGCCAATGTCACGTCACAAGGGGGACAATCGCTTATCTTATTAGCCAGTAAAAATAATTAACATTTGATCGGTGCGGATTTACTAACTTATTTGAAATTTATTGAGCTTATTTGAGTGTTAACACAATACATATATACAAGCATAATTAACTATATCAGTGATATGGTATGGTTTGGGGTGAGGGATGTATACAGACAAAAGAAATATTAGATGAGCGTACAGCCACTGCATTCAAGTCTGGGCTGACAGTAGGGAGAGTAATTTGTGAATAGATCAAGTTATGTTTGATAAAAATTGCACATCCAGCAGCTCCGTCCTGACGGTCGTCCCGGAGGGCAAAGAAACCTGGGACTCGATAGCAAGCCCCAGGCTTGAACCAAGTCTCCGCGAAAGCCACCAAGAAGGAGCCACTTATACGGATGAGGTGGGAGAGTTCAGGAATCTTTCGACGAAGACTCCTGGAGTTCCATTGGAGGATTGGCAGACAATCCATCGTTGGACAGTAGGGTTGTGAGTTGGTATATCATGTGGGCAGCGTGGTTCGGTAATTGGAAGGAATTTTGGGAAATGATACTGATGATAATAGTGAGGAGTTGAGTCAGTAGATCATTTTGGGGATGGGAAGAAGATTGGAGAGTATGACCATTAGGGAGTGAGGATATTTCTGGGCGGATAATAGCACTGTGGGCAGCCTTATCGTAAGACTTGCCAAGGGGAGCTCTCGGGGGCGAATTGCGTGTCACAGTCTTATTATAGGAGACAATTGCAGGGCGGGACTGTGAAGCATGTGATTGGGACGACTCAGGAACAGGACTAGATGGAGATGGGGCTGACTTAATTACTTCATTATAAGTCCTAGCAGGTTTATATATTGATGAAGCCTCATGGTATGAAATTCTGTCACGGGCCATAGCAGCCTTAATAGACTTCTGCCTGGCGTGCTCTGGGCAAGTCCTGTCAGTAGCAAAATGTAGCCCAGAGCAGAGCAGACATTTGGCCTGTGATGCCAGCACCTTACAATGTTCAGCAATGTGGGGTTCCATACATTTATAGCATTTTGGGGGGGATCGGCATTGAGCCTTGACATGGCCAAATTTACAGCAGGCTAGGCATTGTATGGTGGGGAACTCATACATCTCTACCTTCATAGAAGAGTAAAAAGAGTATATGTTATTGGGGAGTTGTTGCCCTCTGAAAGTTAAGACTACAGTCTGAGTAGGTTCCCAAGTAGTTTCATTATCCTTTTTAACTTTTCTATTTAGTCTCCTGGCTTTAATAACATACGCAGAGTTATTGGGGACTTCAATAGAGTTCGAGAATTCTTCCATGGGTAAATCCACAGGGACACCACGGACTACCCCCATTCTTGTAACATTATATGTTGGTATGGATGCAATATATTTGTGTGTTGCTAAAAGGGGGCACTTCAGAAAGCTATTTGCAGCCTCAAAGGTTTTGAACTGTACAGATATCTTGTTTCTGCCTACTCTTTTGACACCATCATGACAAATGTTGTCTATTTTATTTTTGTGTAGGAACTGACCAAACTTAATAGGGCGAAAAGTGATCCCTACTGTTGGGTCGAGCTCTTCCCTAGATACATGAATTATGAAAGGGCTTGAGTCTGTTTTTTCATATTCCTGGATGCCCATAACGGATATGGCGGGGTGAGTGTAAATTGTTTGCGCTGAAGGCTGCACTGCATCACTATCTGCATGTATCTTAGCGTATGGGCCACTACGAGCCTTCACCATTGACTCAGCTGGGCGCTTTTTCCCTACATTTTGTGAAAGGATAGCCACCGGAGGAATGTCCGGCGGCACATCAAAATCATCATCTGAATCAGGGGAAATGGTATCCATTTCCCCTGATTTAAACTAAAAAAAAGAAAAAAAACTAACCAGTCCAAAGTTTGTTATATAAAAATACAAAATAAGCTCAAGTAATTAGTAATTAAAGGAGTAATAAAATATTTCTAAGCGCGATCGCGGAACCACGTTTGTCACCTTGCATCAGCGAACATCGAATCTCAAAAATTAGTTAGATTACATTTATTTTGTAATAAAGTAATTGTCAAATGCCAAATCATTGCTTTATGTCTCTGTCATTTCAAAGTAACAAAACAAATGAAAAGAGCGGGATTTGCATTTTGCGTTGCGATCGGCTCTCTGAAAAGTGAAAACTTAAACAAATTATTAATAATGTTCAATTCAAAATAAGAATTACATCATTCATTATTTTGTAATTTCGTGCTTCAACGTTCAAGAAATTGTATTTATAAAACGAAATCCTGATTGAATTAAAGGTATATCTTGATGGTACATATAATTACTAATGAATGGAAGTAAGAAAGTATTTAGTCATTTTACTACCATTTCTTCTTTTCAGAAAACTTAAAGGTGTATTCATGCAATGAACCATTAAAAATGAATATCAAGGAGGAAGATTTGCTTAAAATAACTAAGCTTACATCGAAGCAAATTGAATATGTAACCTGTATTGAATGGTATGTAGCTTGATACATCCGTAGATTGTGCAGGATTTTATTTATCGTAAATCCTTTTTTTATTGTAACGAAAGTGGCTAAATAGCCTTACTGCCCTTGCTAGCACAACTTTTGAGTTCAGATTGTTATTTTCTTATTCACAAAATGGAAATAATTTCGACTTCCAGCTGTAAGTTCTACTTAGCGCCGGAGACTGCTCCCTGTGGTCACACATTATGCCACATGTGCTGGCGGGAGCGCCTCACCTGCCCATATTGTGCTAAACCTATTGATCGTAGCACTCTCAAACTCAACCAGCCTATGCAAAAATTGAAGGAAAATGTGCAAACAATGGTAGAAGCTTATGAGAAACTATTTAAGATCAAAGGTAGGTATTTATAGATTCCTCATAGATTACTTTCTATTGTATCTTTACAGAATTACGGGTCTTACACCTGGTATTTTTAAGGCATCAGTGGAGCCAGGGCCAACACTAAGAGACCTTTTACAATACAATACTTAAAATAAGTAAAAAAACATGCAGAGTGTGGATGTAAGGGTATACAATAACTATTTCTGACATGGTATTAATTTAGGCTATAGTGTTATTTCTTCATTGTCTTAATTTTACTGGTCTATTGGAAGAGGAATGGCACCCGCCACTTATGCCTTATTCATAAAAAAAACTATTGTACTATTATTAAATTATATAATTAATATAACATTAAGATCATTATTAAACTATTACTAAATTATATAATTAATATAACATAAAGAAGTCCTTGAGTTAAGTAGTAAAAACTTTACCTGTTTTCATTTTTAGTTGCAGAAGTTCTTTTAGATCTGGATTTTGAAGGTGATCCTACCAAAAATGTCCAAGATTGGTTAACAAGTTCTCAAAATCACTTTTCTGCACCTCCTCATTCAGAAAAGTCTTCTCAAGAAAAAATAGAATTCCCAAAACCTTTGAATGTATCATCAAATAAAATTCAGATACATTCTGCTGCCAAGGCTAAGAATCCTGAGCCTGAAAAAGTAGTATATGTTCCAACAGTACCTCAAGATGATTGGGATAAAATTGAACAAATGCCCGATACTGAAGAAGTTGGTAAGAAAGGCAAAGAAAATGTTATTGGACCTATGGATATAGAACCATTTTGTGCTGATGATGAGAACCAGTACACAGCTGATAATCCAAGGAGAAGCTCTAGAAAAAGAGAATTGAAACCAACAAATGATAATATTACCAATTATAACAAAGAATTAGTAAAACAAAACTCTATGGAGTCCAATGAAGAAACATCTCAAAAAGCAAACACAGCTAAACAAAATTGGAATAACGTTAAAAGGATGAGGAAAGAGTTTAGTAAGTTGAACAAGAAAAATAGAAACAAATTAAATGTTTCTATTGAAATGTGCAAAAAAACTCCAAGTACAGCCAAAACCTTAGAAGCACTTCCCCAACAACCTTCAGCATACTATGATATTGATGAAAATACTCCTAATGATAATTTGCTCACAAAAGAAGTACCTGAAACTCGTAATATAAATGTAGATGAAGGAGATATCACAGAACCTATACAAAAATCTAATACAAATAACTCTACTATTACTGAAAAACAAAATCAGTCATCACTACTAAAAAGTAAGCAAGCACCGTCCACCCATGATGAACCTAATCCTAAAAATGAAGTTAGTCTGGAAAGTAATATCCATAAAGTACACTCTTCAAAAGGTGAAACAAGTAATACACAACCTAATCAAACAAATACCTCAAAAATACCATTTTACAAGAAAAGCACTTTGAATCCTTCCAACTCAATGATCCCCACTGAAGCAAATATTATTAATACAATGAATCAAACAGTCGAATCCAATACCAAATCAAATGACGACATAGAAATTACAATTAAAGTGGGAAATACTGTAGCTAATATTCTTATTAAAAGGCAGGCTAATGTGGAATTAAAACTAAACACTGATCGCGAAATTCAAACATCTCTTGGTACACATAAAATGTATGACAAAGCAAGCATTCCTCGAAGTGCTCAAACTGAAAATATTGTAATTAACGTGGGTGAGGATAATAATATTAATGATATGAAAGTGGTCCAACAAACTAGAGTAGGAGAGTTAAAGGAAGATGGTGAATCCAACACAGTTGCTTCAGTTAAGAAAAACACAGATTCAGCTGACACAGCCACAGCACAGTATGAAATCACAGCCAGTGTGGAAAAAGAATTGTCAAAGCAAATGGAAGTAGAATTTACTGAGCCTGAAAAAACTAAAAGTATTCCTACTGAAAAGTCCACTAAAAGTAATTTAACTGAAAACTCATCAAATAAACAATCACAAAGAAACCAGAAAACAGTTGCAAGTCAAAAAATAGATAACACAAGTGCTCCATCACAGAAAGCTCCAAGTAATATAGATGTCGATGAATACATTAATGACATAGACATTTTCGATAGTGAACCAATTAAAGAACAACAAGTCCATTACCTCAAACACACGGAACCTGCTCCGTCTGAAATATTGGTTTCTACAGCAAAGTTAAGAAGCAGAACTCAAAAATCGAGTGAGAAACGCTGTCGAGGTGGGGAAGATGATTCTTTGCCTACTCCCAAAAAAGCCAAATGTGGTGAAACAAATACAACTAAAATAGCAGCTGAAAAAAATGAATCTGAAGCTGAACCGGACAGCGAGCCTATTACCTATGATGCAATAATGGGCGCAGTTTTTGCTAACATCGATGCTGAAATTGGTGAAAGCCAGAACATTATTAAAAACACTTACTCAGTTGAAGACAAGATATCTCAAAACAAAAGAGCAAAGAAACCTACTCACATTGATATGACTCCAGAAGTAGATTTACCGACTGTTGATAATGTACCCACATCAAGGAAAGCTAATACAAAAGACAGTGAAATACTTTTCACTAATTCTGCTGGAAGGGATGATAGTGAAGCCACTGTACCATTGGCATCTCTAGCTGAGAAGGTAATTCTTTAGTTTTTTATCAATTAACAGCATCCTCCTTTAGAAATACTTTATTTTATAAGTTAAATGAGTTTCGGGAACTTCATTTAAACTATAAAATCATATGTTAAAGTTGAGTCTACAATGTAGCTTTAAAATGTATAAAGAGTATCCTACTCCTTGGTCTAACATTGTAAATATTCATTATATATATGTATATATATGTACCTATGTTAAGTTTTTTTATAAACTTTACAATAACAAGCAGCCTAAATCAACAGTCAGTTTGGTTGTAAAGTTTTTCTGTGAGTGAGTAGTAATTTGTCAGGCAATTTAATGTAATTTTTATTTCTTATTTTGTTACCTACTTTGTTAAATAAAGAAGCATTATATATAGCTTAGTCACAACAAAAACTTATTTAATTTATTCTCTAAACTGTACTTTCTCGTTTCCTTCCACTCACTAACTTGAAACTTAAGTTGTTAAGTTTGCTTGTTAATTAACATGTTAACGTTTACTTTAAAACTTATATCCACCCTTTGTACAGGTTACATGTCTTAATTAGTTTAACTTATATTATTTTTATATTGCAGATTCCAGACAACGTGGCCAGTTCTTTTGCAGGTGAGTTCCTGACTCCTGTGATGTGTGAGCCAGCTGATGATGATGTTGAAATGGCCAGCAATGCTTCAGATGACAAGAGTATTGTAGAAGAAACACCACAGAAGTAAGTATAATTTTAAAGCTTGTCACTAATTAATCAATATAGTATTGGTTTGTCTAGACCATAAGTGTATTAATAGTTTTTTTATAAATTTTACAAATAAAGTCAGTCATTTATTCATAAGAAATGTCTTGCAAGTCACAGAATATGTTGTAAATTTATAACAAAATTAATATAGATAGATCGATTAACGCTTTATTGGATACACAAATGAAATAGAACAAAACACAAACAAGAGAAAATTAAAATCTTATGCCACAAATGGCGGCCTTATCGCTAAAAGCGATCTCTTCCAGGCAACCGTAGGATGGAGAGGAAATCATAAAGAATAATAGACGGGGTGTACAATAAAGAACACATGAAATTTAACTGAAACTTAAACAATTTACACTCAAACAAATAATAATAAACTACTTAAACCCATACATAATGTACATATGTACTTCGGAATACTTAATAATTAATATATTGTATCAATAATGTTTTCTTAAACATATGTACATATGCATAAATAATATGTATTCACCAAAGATTTTTTATAAGAATTTAGTTTGCATATTACCATGCTGCATTATAGTCTAGGAAGTAAGGTGAAATGTAAAATCCCCTACAATAATTATTATATTTATCTCCTTATTTTTAGAACTTCTTTCACCAAAGTCAAGAAAAGCAACGGAGCAAACAGAGACAACAAAAACGTAACCCAAACTCAGGAAGAAGAGGTGCCAGTACAAAAGCAACCTTCTAAACCTGAAACAGAAGACATGAATTCCATCGTCAGCATCACAGACACTTCCATCAGAAGCGTTGCCAACGAGACAGCTATAAGGAAACCTCCTTCAGAAACACCATTGACTATTGACAAATTTGTGAACCAGATACAACACAAATCGACTCCTTTCGCTAAAAAATCACTCAACTTTGACACACAAAATGATGATGTAACAATCTGCGCTACGTCAGAGGGCGTTGTAAACACTACTCAAGAAAGAGAATTTATGCTGAAAGCTTTCGAAAAAACTCCCACTACAGTGGTTAAACCGACTGTAAGAAGCTTGGCGTTGAAACACAAGAAATATGTCATCGCAGGATCCTCGCTAAGCTCTAGAGAGATAGAGATACTGAAGAGGCTCTGTGCCAAGAATAACTGGAGCTATGTGACCCAGTATACGAGTGAATTGACACATTTGGTTGTTAAGGCTGATGAAGAAAATAAGGGACAGAGGTATGTTACTTTAGCAATTTCATTGATTAAGTAGCAGTAGTAGTAGGTTCTGAAGCGAGTGTGGCTCAGTGGTTCCAGTGTCTGCTTTCCAGACGCACTCTGATTCGAATCCGGCCCTACACCAATGACTTGTATTTTCAAGTTAAATGTATATTTGCACTTGCTTAACGGTGAAGGAAAACATCGTGAGGAAACCGACGTGCTTAGGACCACAATATCTGAGGACATGTGTCTTCCGTGGAAGGACCTGGGCGCCCACCACGATGTATGTACTCCCCTAACGAATTAATTCTGCCCTGGAGTCTCGATCCTCAGTCATGAGGAAATACGACTAAGAGAGTAGTAGATTATTAGTCATTGCTTGATGATAACCCCCCCTTGGATTTATTGTTGTTATATAAATATATTGTCTTGAAAAGATGTGCCAAACAAAGAGTTACAAATTGAAATCATTAGATGAGTAATACAATTTTGCAAGTTTTGGTGGATTATTAAGTTGGTCCAAGCAATAAAACTGCGCTTTGAGTATCGCGAAACCTGGCCGAATCCAGTATACTTTATTAAAAAATAAATGAAGGAATAGTGAATTCTGTATTCGTTTACACGTATCATAACTAAGTTTTTTTATACCCTGACCAAAAACTGTAGATATGGAACTAATTTCTTAATTTTCCTTTTAAAAGTTTTTATTTTTGTGATCACAATAGTGTAATCGCCAGGAAAAGGAGAATTAATTAAACTAGTAGTATAAGTGGCGCCGACACACTTTCTACACTACTTTTCTATATGATACATAAGTAGGTGTATGTAATAAGTTTTATCTTTTTGCAGAACAATAAAATACATGTGCGCGTTGGCTGCGTCGAAATGGATCATTTCATACGAGTGGGTGGCCAAGTGTATGCAGTCTAAAGAACCCGTTAATGAAGTAAGTACAAAATACACCATCTGCCTACTATATATCCAGTTTCTAATGTAATTCTTAATTCAATCTGAAATATGAAAGAAATGCTCCTATCTGTACTTTTGGATGAAGGAGGGAAAATTTAAGTATTTGATTCAAAACAGGGGAGTTTTAAATAAATTGACTAAATTTTTCCCTTTAAACAAAAGTACTGAAAGAAGCATTTCTTTTCCGAATTCATTATGATATTATGATTAGATCTAGACATAAAGATATTATAAATATCTTTACTGGGGAAAAAAAATCGATATGGATGTAAACATTTGGCTAATTCTGAAAACTAACAAGCTCGATGCACCATCACAAGATGTTGAAGGAAGCTGACATTTTGCAAGAACATATCTTATACAATAGGCCATTAAACCTGCGTTTTTATTTTAAAAAAAACACTCCATATTTGATGCAAAAACAAAAAATAAATTAAATTAAAAAATAAACATTATTTTTAGGAAGACTTCGAAGTATTGGACAGCACAGGGTACCCTGGTCCGATGAAGTCTCGACTCGCCTCCAGGAAGTTGTTCGAGGGAATCAAGTTTTTCTGCAAAGAGCCTTTCACTGTACTTGGACTCAATATTTTACAGGTAAATAAAATGGTTCAGTGCGAATCCGGCCCTACACCAATGACTTGTATTTTCAAGTTATGTGTGGATTTGGGCACGCTTAGTTAACCGCTAAGCGAGTGGCTCTCTCTTGAGTCGCATTTCCTCATGACTGAGGATCGTGGCTCCCCCGCACAATGAATTTGTTAGGAGAGTTCTCTTGGGCAGATACATCGTGGTGGGCGCCCAGATCCCTCCACAGAAGACACATGTCCTCGGACATTGTGGTCCTCAAACATGTCGGTTTCCTCACGATGTTTTCCTTCACCGTTACCCTCTGAAATATCAAGCGCACCTCTTTGTGCCCACACTTAACTTGAAAATACAAGTCATTGGTGTAGGGCCGGATTCGTACCAAAGTGCGTCTGAAAGAAAAGCAGTCACTGGAACCGCTGCGCCACACTCGCTTATATCTTACAGGCAACGAAATATGTGGTCGATGTTTATATTTGCAGGAGTTAATCACCTCATCGGGCGGCACAGTGGTGGACAGCATGAAGGCAGTGCGTGTGTTGGGGGAGTGCTCGCCCGCGCTGCTGCTGGCCGAGCCGGAGCACACGGAAGACCAGTTCACTTGTGAGTATTCTAACATACTAAATATAGAGTTACTTTTTAAACGACTTCACAAAAAGGAGGTTATTAAGTCTGCTGAAAGATTTTTTTGTACATTAAAATTATTTAAAAAAAAATACAAACCTAACGTTGTTTCGTGTCTCGATAGACCTTGAGACACGAAACACATAACACGATAAAATAGAAAGATGGAAATGCATAGATACAAATTTCGTGTCACATTCCGGCCCCAACTGAGCATGTGCTGGAAGCATCCAGCGCTGGGCTTCCGTTAGGACCGGCAGGTGACGTCACGAACAGACAATGAGGTATGCGAGTGGTTGAAACGCAATACAGTTTGTATAAAAGTACATTGATAACATACTAAACCAGACAATACTTTTTTCACTTTAAGTTAAAAGGTTGTATAAGAGTGGGCAGCTTTGGAGTCAGAGTTCATACCATATCCTAAGGGCCTCTGACATGGCTCAACGACTGCCGTGTTATGATACACAGCCGGGACCTACCATTTAACGTATCATCCGACCCACGAAAACGTTCGAAATGGAATGCCACTTTTCGGTTACCTATCCAAGGACTGACCGCGTCGCCAGTTGCTTAATTTTAGTAGTCGCATACGATTGCCTCCGCTAGCCGAGCTACGGGCGATTTTACAAGTAAGTTTTTTTTTATTAACCTATACTGTCCCACTCCTGGGCAAAGGTCTCCCCCAACTCCCTCCACGCGTCCCGGTCGAAGGCTTCCTCACGCCAGGCACCCCGAAACCGGTCGAGATCCTGACGCCAGCGGGTCTTGGGCCTTAAAATATGTTATTAAAAATATTGTTTTCATGGGATAGTACCTAAGTAGTATGGGTTGATGGAAACCGGTGTTTTATGTAATAAAGAAGCATATGACTTAAAAAGCAGGCTCCTTGAGTCATATTCTTCATTGACGCCCCCCACAAAATCGACCTTTTTGCAGAAAGGTAGAAACACGAAAGGGGCCTTAATTTTTTTAGTTGTCAAATATCGCCTTTCAAAGGACATGGCATGTATATGCAACAACGACTTGATGGAAGTACTTATTTCTTATGAATATTTTCCTATTTTTTTTAAACTAGATAGGCTCACGCTTGACTTCAACTCGCCTGATGTTAAGCAACGTTGGAATCTACGATTTAGCGCGCTTGCCTAGAAGAACCGATTCACTCTCGACTTGAAGACCTACAAATTATAGCATTATTAATTACATAAAAAAAACACTAGAAATAAAATAACATTTTCTACTAAAACATTAATTATACTTACGCAATACAAAAATGCGCAAAAATATATTATGACGCTTTAAATAAGTACATAATGCGTGGTTGACGTGTACAACAACAAGTGGCGACCTTTCACTACCCCTGTGACTGGTTCAGCTGATGTAATATACACAGTGATGATAATCACATCACAATAATATTGTATACTTAAACAAAAGTTTGCGTGTGTGCCTGTCTATAGTGTCTATATAATGTATGTAGATATATTTTGTCCCTTGTTCAATCAAGCTGAAACTCTGAACAGATTTATATAAAATCTGGTGTTGAAACACAGGATTATTTCTAAGGTTTTATACGGAAGCTGGTTCAGGGATAGGAAAGGAACGCCGCAATTAATTTTCCACCACGTCGCTCACCGTTTATTTTTCACACACTAATTCATTCCCGTCATAACTTTACTCTTTTGTTTTGTTTTAAACAACAACAAAACACACCTCATTTTAACCTTCGAAGAGGTTCTACGTCACACAAAGGGAATTTTCTAAACGTAAAACTAAACTTGTTACACTTAACGTACTAAAGCGCCCTTATGTTATGAGTTAGTGACCAGTACCCTGTATTATTATATGTACATATGTTCCCTGTTGTATTGTAATAAAATCTGATATTGAGATAGATTAAACTCAGGATTAACACAGGCTACTTTGATCCGGAAGTATCGTGGGTATATCATATACAGATACACAACAAAAAAAATATAAACTGCTGAAACGTGTTCTCTTATCGGTTTAAAGTACCTACACCGAAACAATTTTTCAATATCAATATATCTAGCCCTCTTTAGCTTTATCTTTTTTTACAATGAATGGGTTTGCACTTGACCGTAATTCGTCTGATGGTAAGCAATCATTACGGTCTAGGATGGAGCTTGCTTTGGGTAAGCACGCCTAACCGTAAGAACCGATTCACTCTCGTGTTGAAGACCGCTAGATTATATTCCGCGGGGAACAGGGAGTTCCTCAATTTAGCAGTTCTCACTATAAAATCCTTTGTTCCAGACATAGCAATGGAGCAGAACATAGTGCCAGTGAACTACGAGTGGGTGCTGAACTGTCTGGGCAGCTACACCCTGCACTCCATACTGGAGCTGCTGCTCTGCTCGGCCGCACTGCTGCCCAAACCAACGCAGCACTGGCCGAGAGAACTCCTGGCTGCAGAGGGGGATGTTGATGATGATGAATAAGTTGTTTATTTGGTGAAATGAGTACCCGTCTTATTATACCTCGAACAAAAAGTGTACTAATGGAACTAATTTCTTAATTCTCCTTCTAAACTTAAAATAATCACGAATGTTGTTGTTGAAACTTATAGAGATACATAAGTTTATTGAATATTACTTTTTATTTTTGTGATCACAACAGTGTAATCGCCAGGAAATGGAGAAATAAATTTAACAAGTACTACAAGTGGCGCCGCCACATTTTCTACACTTATTTGTCGGGTATACAAAACGCGGTTTACATATTAGTCCAGGACTTTGAAAATGAAAAGTCGGTTCTTTTTTCCTTTTTTTTGTTATTCAAACTTCACGTACAATCAAAATGTCAACTTCAAATTGGACCGTTGATTTATCATTGGTAACATTTTGACGATTTGATTATCATGACAGAAGAAAACAAAGTTTGAACAACAAGAACGAACTGCATATTTTCGATGTTCTGGACAAATAGTTATAAATTCAATTTTACATTAATACAATTTAATACAATTTAATTTAGGCTGCACAGAATATTTACATAGTGTGTCCTGACTACTGCTGTAGGATTCCCTGTGTTGCAGTAGCCAGGGTTCTTCCGTGGAAACTAATATTATTAGGAGAGTAGGTATATCTATCTAAACAATACAATACAGAATGACGATTATAATAATTACATACTTATGTTTATGTTCTATCCTATATATATTTATTATTAGTAATTTGAAATATTTCATTAGGTTATAATAGAATGAATACATTAATAATAGAATTAAAATTATAATTATGACTTCAATTACATTGCAATAGTTATAAGAGAATGTGATTTTAATTAATCTTTAAGACCGACAACAAACAAGTCATGGGCGCAAGTAAGTTTTTTAATATGCATATGTTAGTATTTGTATTTGTGTGTAAGATGTCGAGAAGTGCGCTTGTTGCGTGGTGGGGCTGAATTTTTAGTTAAACCACGTTTTGTAATAAGACCCTAAATAAGATTTTATATGCCTAAAGTACCTAAATGGAATTTAGGTAGGATCCGAACCTTTTCGCATAAGTTAACTTTTCCGTTAGTGAAAAAGGATTTATGATCTCCTCGTTGAGTTGTTATCCTTCGAGGAGAATTCTTTGGAGGAGTGATTTTTTTGTATTATCTAAAAGTGTAAAGAGACAAAACGGTAGTTCTGTCGTATCAGTTTTGTCATATATCAAAATATAACTCTAGTTAAAAAAATATGTACTTATATGATAGAGGTCTGTGACTCGTTACTATATTGCCAAACTTTTGGGTGGTGGCTATCATTTGTTTTACAATGCAATTACAATTATTTACTCGTAAAATTAATTTTAATGAAAATTCCGATCGCGCAGCAGGAAGATTTTATCGACGGTATATTGCACCTGTGCGAGCGGGACAGCAATAAACCGGCGCTTTACAAGAAATCTTCTATTTCGTGATCGGACTTATGTTATGTTATACTTAAGTAAAAATGAAAAATATTTCTGTTGATTAATGTTTTAAAGAATTGTAGGAATACATTTTATTTGATTAAAATATTCTTCTCTTTAAATTGTTTTTTATTGATTTATTTATTGTCCATTTGATCAACTTATTACCTATAGGTACCTACCTACATCTCAATAAAAGGGAGATTATCAATTCAACTTGTACCTATATAAGAACAAGATGCAAATTGAGTATGGTGGTACTTTAAACATACAAAGTTAATACAATTATACCTATATGTCAAAGTTTGTATGTGCATATGGATGGATGTATATGTTTGTTTTGGTATTAAACTTCTACGTGTTTTTTTTTTTAATATTGTGTGTATACTTCTGACTCCCCAGGTTGTTTATGGGGGAACCTAATCTACGCTTTCTTACTAACTACTTTACAATTTTTCTTACAACCTACTTGTTTAATTTAATTTAATATAAACTTCTACGTGTTGGTGATTGAACAAAGAACTAACCTATCCCTAATACCTATGTTTTTTTGTACCTACATTTTTCTTGTATATATTTTTTTGGTGTCAAACTAAATCATTATGCTTTAGGCACGTTAGACATAGGAAACAGTACGAGTTAAGAGAAAAATCGTAGAACACTAAAAGCCTATAGAACATTTTAATAGTAATTCTATAAGCTTGCTATATACATTTTTTGAATAAGTTCGCTAATCTTAGAATTATAAGATTTGACATGGATAGTTTGTACTTATACGTGGTATTATTTACAGGAACTATCAAGTACTATTCTCAAGTTTTCATTGGTTCAATCGGCCACGTACGAGTATGTCTCTATAGAAGTCAGGCGATTCAGAATTGGTAACATGATGTAATGTTGTGTTAGGTGTCTCTATATATCTACATATAACAAACCATTGTTCGATTTCAGCGAAGTCACAGATAAGTAGGTATAGCTGTTGTTATCATAAATGTGTTTTCAATTGAATGCAATCTATAAATAAATATTACTTAGACATATAGTTTTATGTAATGTTGTTTTGGAAATTTTAGAGCACATTGTAAAATAAACAGCGTTAAGCGTTAACTAACGTAAGTAATCTATAGGTTTTAGGTAGTTTGCTTGCAAGCAGACCTAGTTGCAGGACCCAGAGGCCTGCGCAGGTTCGTGAAAGCATGTATTGTCTTTGACTGTATACCCAGTGTATTGTAAATATAATTAATGAACATCTAAATGTAAGTACCCAAGTAAGAATTTATGAAATAAATAACTTTTTTTTTGCTTTTGATAATTTGCGTAAAAAGTTTACACTTTCTCTGGGAAACTTTTTGTACGGAAGACTGTATTTAAGTATATTAGACTGTAGGTATGTTTTTATGTATGAAACCAAAGTTATTATTAAATATAGTGTGTACCTACCTACATTAAATTAAAAAAGTATTTGCTTGGCAACTGGCATATACCTATGTACTTAACTTAGGGCAGTTTAGGAAAGTGATCCTCTATATACCTACTAAGTTATTAAGGAGGAAATCCGCGGCTATCTATTATATAAGGTAGACGATTTGCTCGCTTCGTCTTAATTGGATTTTTAAAAAAGTCTTAGAATGTTGTTATGTTAAATTAAAGGTAAGTAGGTTAGGTAGGTACAAATAAAGATTTAATAATCTAACTTAGACATATCTACACAATCGATATAAATCAATCAGCCACGAGCCAAAATGATAAACACTTATTAGTAAGACATGACAAAGTCCACTACAAAATTAATCAATATTGACTTTGCGCTCGAGATTAGCTGTTAATCTTTCCTTTGAAATATTCCCAAAATAGAACTATTAATTATGATGAAACGATAAACGTTGGTTACATCAGGATTTACATCTAAGCAAGACACAAGCGTTTGCCTAATGTGGGGCTAGTTGGCGCTGTGTGCAATGTCCCGAAATATTTATTTATCTATACCCAATGATAAAGGCACAGCCTAAAAAAGTAGCTTTCTTTGGACATATGCAGAGAGGATCCCTTTATGAGTTTCCAAGCTTGATGAAGATGGGACCCGATGATAAGCTGCAGATTTTAATACAAAATAACATTTGTTCATAGACGTTTGCATATTTGCAATAAATTGTGGCCTAGTTCCATTTCTGCACAATTTTTCCAACTTGTCTTGAGAAAACTAATTCAACCAATACCTATCTTCACCATTATCTAAAGACCCGATTCACATTTCACGTGGCCTTTGAATGTTTGCTAACCAATTAAAGTGATGCCAAGCTCGGTCATTAAGGAGAGCTCGTTAAAAATATTTGGTAAATATTTACGGTAGATGATCCACCTCTGACCTTGCATAAATAGCTGCTAATCTGTTTGCTGCAGCTGGGCAAAGATCAACGCAAGTAAGTAACCTATCAAGTAGGTATTTTATATGGTATACCACTGATCATGATTCCTTTGCCTGATTATGTCATAGGGTCATTGGTGTCTTGGACTTTAGTCTCGTTTGTTTTCGACTGTTTGTTTAATAAGTAAAGATGGCGTGAAGTAGGCTAAAAGCTAAGTGTAGGTATTTAAACAAAACCTACGCCGGAAGCCGATTATAAAGAGGAGGTACCTACTTATATAATAATGTAGGTATTCTGTCGGGTCAATTTTTTTCTATATCCTGCGCTTGTAAAGCAGCTTAATCACACATGGTGAGATTAAATTTCTTTTGATGATAATTTTAGTTTTTCATTTGAATATGTACATAATGTACACCTATATTATGTACATAAATAGTGCAGTTACATACTAACCTGCCTCAATCTAATAACAGTTGCTCTGTGCACTAGTCACAAAGTTTTCGAAGCGACAGATGGAAAAGCCATAGATACTGAGGCTATGGTAGAAAATTATATACTGAGATGGAAATGGCTCAAACACACCATTAGACACTAAATAGGCAAGGGTATCTACGAAAAATATAGCTTGTAGACTGTAGATATAGGACTACTGTACTCACTATGTACCTATGTATAAGTCGGTAGTTAGGTGTCATGTACCTTGTAAATTGCTTTTATAGTAGAGTTAATCGCAACACATTAAGCTGAGACCGACTGGTTTCAGACGGCAGTTTCCGTAGCTAGATTTTTGACCTCTACTAATCTAAGGTCTAGTGCCTTCATAAATTGTAATAGCACGCGATCACTCGCACCGCCCGTGCTTGTATACGTGTAAAAGTGACGTGACGTGGTGTGGTGATATCGCGCCATCCCGACATCCAATCCACGGTGGCGGCGAACACCGCTATTCGGCCAAACGAGCGTTCCGTCTCGTAGCCAAAACGTCCAAAGCACCACCACGCTGCCGGCACTCGCTGCCGCTGGCTACTGGCTAGGTCCACAGTGCGACACGTGACACCTCGGCTGGACGCCGCGCCGGTCGTGAGTCAACACGCTATCAATAAAAATAATAACTCGTATATAACACTGAAAACATTGTTTTATCTCACATTAACATCTCGTGCGTCTCGTGTCCAATACTTAATTATTTTACTAATTTAAAAGTGACGCTCGTTAATTAATTTTATTGATAATTGAAGTGAATAAAATATTCGCAAGTGCTAATTGACAAGTTTTTCGAGTTGGATATTTTCTGCAAATTAGGTGAGTGTTTTGTAATTTTCTTTGCTCTACTTGTAGATGCATTAGTTTTGAATTAAATTGGTTGCGGTAGTTGGCGGCGACTGTGACCGGCGTGAATGGAGGTCAAAGAAAGGACTTTATGAAATATGACGGTAAAAGAAAAGTATCGATAGTCAGTTACCTATGAGAGAGTATAAGTATTTAAATATTTTTCTATTATTGTCTTTTTTCTTTATTATAGCAATTTTACAGAAAGACAAAGAAATTAAGTGTGGGATGTTTAGTTAAAGGGAACAAGGGTAAAATTACCAGGTATTAACCTAATAAATTATTTTAAAAGCACAATTTAAAATATACCTACCTACCTACTTAAGTACTTACCTACTAGTTATCTAATTGCGGAGGTAGGTAGGTAATTTAGTAAGTAAAACAAACTCATAAAACCTAATTAGTTCAAAAATTAATAATGTGGATGCAGCAAAACTGCAACAATTACCCAACGATATACATGGATGCAACAACACTGATAAATCATACCGTCTCCTTGTACCTATACATAACTAAAATAAAAATAGTTGTAATAAAAATATTTATAATCCGAGTATACGACTATTACCTACAGAGTTATTTGCTCTTTATATTTACAGTGTTTTGTGCTCAACGGTCAAAAGCTGTATAACATAGACTAGCGGTTACCATACCAAGTAACCCTGTGCTAATATATTACTTACACCGTCAAAAATATATAGGTACCGTGTAAAATGTACATAATATGCATTCAATAGAATAATATACATCTATTACTTATTATATACTACAACTACAATATGCTACAAAGCTCTTAATACATACGAACCCAACTTGTTTGTTCGAACTTTTATATTGAAATTACTACTTACCATATAAAGGGTAAATATGGAATGTAAACTTTTATTTAGTTCCTAAATTGCATTGCATTGGGATAGGGGGCTTAATGTTAGAGCTAATAGTCTGGCCATAAAATGCAAGGCTTCAGAGAAGGCCTAGGTCACAATAGAAGGAGCATACTAATAAGCAGGTGGTCAATGGTTACGGAAGTCGCAGCAGGATAATCTTAAAAACAGTCAATCGAATGGGATAATGATGACTCCTTTTGACCAAGGCTGAATACATCTATTTGACAAATCCTTGATTTTCATTTCATTTCATGTCATGATCATTGTCAATGTCAAACCTGATCAGGCTCAAGGACGCAATTTGTTACGAAAACGAAATAAAAAAATATTTTTCTCCGAATTTGTGCTTCCCTTCCGAATAAACATTAACAAAGTGGTTCTTCAATCTGCATTCAATATAATTGTGAATTCATGTTTTGAATATAAACCATTATCACCATGGATTTTGGGACAGAGATTCTAGAATGCGCCGATAGGTAATCTTGCGATCTATAAACAGCGTTATTATTGAGATTAGATGATTTTATGCGGTGTTTCATTGGAAATTCCTGTGTTTAAGCACAGTTTAAGTTTGCGGTTTCTTTGTTTGCAGTGTTGTGAATCGTAAGACAATGGCTCCGAACGCTTCGGACGTGAATGGGGTGTTGTTTGAGAGTGATGCGGCGACTCCAGACATGGCCCTGCCGACAGCCCCTCGGCAGCAAGCTGACACCCGCCCCAAGCAGTTTGTGTGGAGGAACATCATCCTCTTCGCATACCTACATCTTGCAGCGCTCTATGGTGGATACCTGTTTCTATTCTCGGCAAAATGGCAAACTGATGTTTTTGGTGAGTTTTTTAGAGACTTTTTTGGAATTCTGTTCTTGATGTAACTGTAACATTTTCTACAAGTGAACAGGGTCTATCCTCATATGTACTTTAGCACAAACAATATTAGAAAGGTTCAAATAAATATGTGCACAAACTGTATAAACCTAGAATAAACTAAAACAAAGTTATGTGGATGTTATATATTCAAAAAAGTTTCTAGTTCTATTGACCCATATTGATTTATTTTTAGGATATGGCTTGTTATATTAAATTAGCTTGAATATTATGGAATGGAAAAAGCCTTGTCATGTTAGTGATGGATGGATGATGGAATACTAGATAAGGTGATAAGAATACAGTCTTAGCTTTGATAAGAACCTTATGTTTTGTAAACATTTCTTGAATATAGGGATTAGGATATTCTATCAATGCTGATATTTTAGTTAAGCTTTAGAAAAAATATTGTTATGATAATTTGGTTGTTATGATGCTGACAGCTTATGAACCTATGCTAAAAATGAACTATGAACTTTATGAACTACAATCCAGGGGTTTTCAAAACTACAGTTAATAGGTATCTAGGTAAATGTGTTACACCCTAGGCTGTAACTGCAGCCTAGGGTGTAACACTTAACATCAGGCAGGCTGTCTTTAGGCAGTTCAGAGGCATCTTAGGCAGATTAAAGACTTAAACCAAATTTTGTCTGTTTCATAGACACTTATTCTATATATTTTCTTCCAGCCTACATCCTGTATGTGATGTCGGGGCTGGGCATCACAGCTGGAGCTCACCGGCTGTGGGCACACAAGTCCTACAAGGCCAAGTGGCCTCTTCGACTCATCCTGGTCATCTTCAACACTATTGCTTTCCAGGTAAATTAATAACTTTCTGAAATTAATACTAATCACTGAGACACACTCTCTACTCTCTATCTCTCTCTTTATACTCTACTCTCTATCTCTCTCTTTATACAGAGACTGTCATATTTTGTCCTCTTGCTTCTTTTTTATACTCTTTTGATCAAAGAGACACTCTAAACTATCTTTTCTTGTTTGAAAGCCAGTTCCATTATAGAACAGATGTGCTACACCTTAGAACACAATGTCACTTAAGTGAGTAAGTGTTGCTTTAGATAATCTATTGGTCAAGTGACTATCCAAATAAGTAAGAAATTTTTTATGTAGTTTACAATGTGCTTCTATCTTAAAGGGTACAAATATCAGAGGAAGTCTTATATAGTATGAACTTTAACTTACATCTTAATTTTTTTTTATAACAGTTAAAAATAAATAACATTTAGTACATCTAATTTACTTAGATTAGATATAAAACTGACAAGTGTCCCTAATTTTAGGTACAGATATTTTTAATTATGCATTGATAAGAATGGAAAGGTAACCCAATGTCATTAACTAACATTTTTTTATCTTAATCTGGAAAACACATTTTTTTCAAGTAAGTATTAAATAAGTTTTGAAGAAATGCTCGGCCACCTGCAATGTAACAAAATTAAACATCTCTTTAGGTACCCTTTGTTTGGTCCTTTTTTTTACCCTTTTTAGGTACCATTTGTTTTTTATCTACAATTTGTTCTCAGGATGTTAAAATTTACCTTCCATTGTATTACTTACATAGTCACTCTTGTTGTTAAATATTTGCAAGAAACTAACTTCCTCCCAAAATTACCACTAATTTGGCATATTGTTAGTTTTTGTCTATACTATGAAGTATTTTCCTGTAGCTAAAACTTAAACAAATCATGTAACAAAAAATAAAAAATATAATAGATACAAGAGGACTTTGAAACAGAGACAAAATAATTAAAATTAATAATTTACCTACAATTTATTAATTTGGCCATTGACTTGGCTAGTTTATTTAATTACTAAATGGAATTGTGCAATCATCTACTGAATTTCGTGTTTGTGAGCTATAACCAGTTTTATACATATTATCATGTTAGCACACAGAAAAAACTCCATAAACTGATGTTGAATTAGCTTCAAACACTTGACCCTGGAACCGGGGTAGAATAGAATACTGTTCCGGTAGCCCCTGCCTGTCGTAAGAGCCGACTAAAAGGAGGAGCCAGGGCTTCGCTGGTTGACTGATAAGCCAAAGTCCTTAGGTCTAAAGGGATATTGGTCACCAAGATGCAAGCGAGCCCAGAGGTGAAAGCAGTGCCAGACACTGTAAGCCTGGAAGAGAAACCCAGAGAAGTGTTTTCAATTACGGTGTGCTGGTGGTTTTCTGGTTGTATTCCCTGCAGAAGTCCCAGATCCTCCAGAGCAAAGCACAAGGGATGGGTTAGAGGGGGTTTTAGTGAGTAAGAATCTCACATACCCTGACCATATTCCCATGGTCGGGGATCTATGAAGATTTCCCCCTGGCATAAAAAAAAAAAAAAAAAAAAAAAAAAAAGCTTCAAACAAGTTGTTCAGTGAACCAGCTGTAGTATACATATGGCTACAATATTCATAAAACAAAGAATGGCCGTGACCTCCGCCGTTATAAAAAGTAGCCGGTCACTCTTTGGACTCTATACTATCACAACACCAAAACTCATGATCATCTGTCACTCCTTTACTGCGTGATAATAAGTACTTAAATATTTTTCCCAGGACTCTGCGATCGACTGGGCGCGCGACCACCGCATGCACCACAAGTACTCGGAGACCGACGCGGACCCTCACAACGCTACCCGGGGCTTCTTCTTCTCCCACATCGGCTGGCTGCTCGTCAGGAAGCACCCGGACCTCAAGGAGAAGGGCAAGGGATTGGACCTCAGCGACTTGTATGATGACCCCATCTTGAGATTCCAGAAGAAGTGAGTTTATTTTGTACGAGTGGGTGCTCGCGGCTTCGGTCGCATTAAGAAGTAAAACTTGCATGCAAACATGGCATTTCCAAAAATCCTTTCTTAGCGGATGCCTACGTCATAACATCTACCTTCATTCCAAATTTCAGCCCAATTCGTGGTTTGGGCTGTGCGTTGATAGATCACTATATCAGTCAGTCAGTCACCTTTGAGTTTTATATACCTATATAGATTTATTTACCATTCCATTGGATCTTACGAACACTTGGCTTCGTCAAATATAGGTACATAATATACGTCAGGTACACAGTGTACATACATATAAATTATTACTTTTTTTTTTACATGAAATGGGTTTGCTCTTGACCGTAATTTGCCCGATGGTAAGCAATCATTACGGTCTAGGATGGAACGTGCTTACCCAGTAAGAACCGATTCACTCTCGCTTTGAAGATCGCAAGGTTATAGTTAGGTTAGGTTATATTCCGCGTTATTATGTTTTTATTTGCTACCACACATGTGGATCTTTAGTCTAGTTATTATGTACAATATCAGAGGATATGTGTCTTCCGTGGAAGGACCTGGGCGCCCACCACGATGTATCTGCATAAGAGAACTCCCCTAACGAATTAATTCTGCGGGGGATTCAAGACCCTCAGTCATGGCGATATACGACTCAGGAGAGATGTATTGATAAACCAAGTTTGGCTCAGTTGTGGAAGCGTCTGATTAACATTCAGCCGTCTCAGGTTCGAATCTGGCCCTATACTAATAGCTTGGTTTTTCAAGTTATGTATGGAATTGCACAAACTTAATGTTAAAGGAAAAATCGCTAGGAAACCAACAAGTTTATGGATCACAAAATCCGAGAACATGTGTCTTCCCAATCATGATGTTCTTGCCCAAGAAAACCTCTCCCAATTTATTCTGTGGGGAACTGACGACACTCAGCGTCGAGGAATATGAATAGAAGAGTGAGAAATATCTATTGTTCTCTCTTTGAGTCGTATTTCCTCATGACTGAGGGTTGTGAATCCCCCGCAGAACTAATTCGTTAGGGGAGTTCTCTTGGGATGTGTGTTGGGTATTGTTAGTAGTTTGTATTATTAATTGGCTAGATGGTGGAAACACCCTGACTTAAGCAGGATAAAGGAATAAGTTCTAAAGTTGGATCAAAGCAAAACCGTGACCTAAAGGCAGTAAGCCAAAAGTTAATGACATCTGTAATTTTCGTGTACTTGATCCTATAAATAAATAAATAAAATAAAATGTTTTTATTTCGGACAACATAAGAGATCCAGATAAGTGTTAGTAAACTTAAAACTAATAAGGGTTAGTACAACTAAAACTAAGTGTTCTAAGGCGAGTATAAGTAAGTTTATTGAGTCATGTACTTGGCGGCATGCCCTGTGGAATCATAGTTCGCACGAGATGCCTCCGTACAGACGCCTGCGGGTCCTCCGCTATTACTTTCAGGATGCTGTTGTGACTGCCCAGAAGCCTCACCAAAGATGCTACCTTTTTTCTAATGATAGCGTGGAAGCCGTCTGTGTGGGATTCGGCAAACATTCCGGAGGCACTACAGAATCTGGGAAGTTTCAACAACATCCTGAAGAAATTATTATATTGGATGCGTAGAGTGTCCAGCGACTTCTGTGAACACCTAAACCACAATGCACCAGTGTACAGACCCTGACAATACGCTTTGAAAAGGGTAATTTTAACTTGATCCGTACATCGGGCAAACCTGCGGGCCAGCATGTTCCCTCGAGCCGCCAGTGCTCTGAGCTCCCTCTCCACGTCTTCATCGTCCTTAAGTTCGTCGGTAAGTATATGCCCGAGGTACTTATACCTAGTCACTTGTTTTAGGGCCATCCCATTGAGGGTGATCGGGGCGACGTAATCACGTGACTTACCGGCGGCCTTGAAGACCATGAATTCGCTTTTCTTTACATTGTAAAGTAAACCATGCGATGCGGCGTAAGTCTCACAGACCTTTAGCATCTCCGCAATAGACCTCGCCGTGGGGCCCAGCAGCGCCATGTCGTCTGCATAATTAATGTTATTGACACAGACTCCAGCCACGTGGCAACCGACACGCATGCTGCTGAGCTCCTCGATGAGGCCGTTCACATACAGGTTGAACATTTTCGGAGATGACAACCCTCCTTGTCTTACTCCGCATTCCAACCTATACGCGTCGGAGAGGCTAGAAGCCCATTTCACATGATTGGTCTGATGGCTGTACCAATATTTAAATATTCTGAGCAAGTCCGCCGGCATCCCCCTGTCCTCCATCTTTCTCCAAAGCACATCATAGTGTACGAGCTCGAAAGCTTTGGAGAGGTTCAAGCGACAAACATAAATATAGTCAAGGTTTGTGCTTGATTACAATTCTGATGGTAAGCATTAGCTTAGATAGGTTTTAGAGAGCATCAAGTCTAAGTTGCAAGGCTGCAGGTTGGTTATATTCCTCTATCAATCAATAGGAGCATTACGATGATGAATGACACATCCCAGATATAACCTGATATGCAATGTGTGTATGCACAATGTACATACATCTATGTACATCTATACATATAATAAAACTAAAGAGGCTCAAAAGTCTGTTCATGAAGATATTTGGATAAAAATAATGTTTGGAGATACTTCGAATTGATAACAGAACACGTTTCAACAATTTATAGAAATTTTTGTCTGTTTCTATGTTTATGTGTGTCTGTTTATTTAAACGTTCATAACGCAAAAAAGGCTGAACGGAGAATCATGATTTTTGGTTTGTAGGTAGTATGTGGTATTAGGAGTGTCATAGGCTAGGGCCTGAAATAATGCGAGCGAAGCCGCGGGCGTCCACTAGTTGTATAATATAGTATACTATGTATAGAATGTTATGTACAATATTGCGCAGCGTTAGCTGTGATGCATGTACATGAATATGTGCGATAAAAATCACTAATTAATGCTAATCCATGCAGCTACTTCTGTTTCATTTTATTAAAACATAAAACATGGCAATGAATAAGTATTTTTCTTTAAATTTTCATTAACATGCTTAACACATATCTTCCAATCTCAATGGTAATGTACTTAACGACGTCCATTGTTTTTTAATACAATTATTTTTAAAAAATTTCCTCAATAAATGATTAAAATCCGATATTATGTTTGATTCATGTTGCGTCATAAAAACCTGCAGTGACTCTAAAATATGTATATGTATTGCAAATATCAACTATTAATTGTTGCTTAGCAATTGTTTTTGTACGATTTGACAAAGTTATTAGATTAGTCTATAAAATAGCGTGCACTAGCAATAAACTTCGCTAAAAACCTAGATTTTGCTTATTATGTTTGACTTACACGTACAAAGCTATTCGTACGATGCTAGTCACATGTCTAACAAATAGAGATAAACAAAATTTTGTGGGAAAAACGGGGAAAATTATTCATCTTTGAGGGCTTCCGTTGCGTGCGCTGCGAAAATGGTTCAAGATATCAAAAAAATGTGTATGAAAGAATTATTCCTCTTGAAATGATCTAACAAAATGTCCGCAACAGTATATGTCTATCTTTTAAGGTTAACTCACTAGAACCGTTTTTATGGTAATAACTATTCCACGCGGACGAAGTCGCGCGCACCAGCTAGTATTATATGAATTTCGGGAACACAAACTAGCCTTTTTACTACCTCCATGCCAATAATTACAATAATCCGTGAAAGAAGAACAACATTCACTCTTCACTCTTGTACAATGGTATGATAATATCTAACAAAATCCTTTCCCTTTTGCAGACACTACCTGCTCCTGATGCCGCTGGCGTGCTTCGTGATGCCGACGGTGGTTCCCATGTACTGCTGGGGGGAGAGCTTCCTGAACGCCTTCTTCGTGGCCGCCATGTTCCGCTACGCCTTCATTCTCAACGTCACCTGGCTCGTCAACTCCGCGGCCCACAAATGGGGAGACAAACCCTACGACAAGAGCATCAAACCCTCGGAAAACATGTCCGTAGCCCTCTTCGCGCTCGGTGAGGGCTTCCACAACTACCACCACACCTTCCCCTGGGACTACAAAACCGCTGAGCTCGGTAACACTAGGCTCAACTTCACGACAGCGTTCATCAACTTCTTCGCCAAACTAGGATGGGCTTATGACATGAAGACGGTGTCGGAGGAAATTGTCCAGAACAGAGTGAAGAGGACCGGTGACGGCACTCACCAGCTTTGGGGCTGGGGCGACAAGAACCTGCCTAAAGAAGACATGGCCGCTGCCATCAGAATCAACCCTAAAGATGACTAATTTAAAACTTTTTATGTTACATTCAAAGCGGTTTCTCTTACTTAAGTAGTTGTCTTAATGTTACTGCTTCCCAGTCATTAACATAATTTGCTGAGCTATAGCCAGTGTCAGCTGAAAGTATGATTGCAATATGAATGAACATGATTTGCAAAACTATTCAAGATATAAAGTTAATGTATGATTCTTGGATTTATTTCTTTTGACTAATTTAGTTTTGTTTCGTCTTTTTGCTTTTAGCTGTTACAGCATTTGTTTAGCATTTTTTTCGTAGAGTTGTAAGTTCAATTTACATTCAAGTTTAAGTAACTACCGTAGCTTACCTAACTGATCAAACCGTAGTGGAAGCTAATTCAGCTTCATGATAAAATCGCATCTCCAAGAAATAAGAATTATATAATAATGAGATTTGCGCAGGCGCAAATGGAAGATCTACACGATAAGCAACGATCCATAAAGCGACTAATTTATATATTTATTACGTTTTTTAAGTTTAATTTTTTTTACTGACTATGACCAAACTGTTTATATTTTTGGTCAAGCGCTGCTGTAAAACTAACAAAGTTAATTTTGTGACAGCATTTAAGTGTGTTGATCCATATTGATCATAGATCGATTTGATCAGTCGATAGTAATAAAATATTCCACTGTTTGGCTTTTCAAAGCTGGTTTCTTGGATGCACTTGCTACGAGCCCGAGATATTGCGGCTATAAACTAAAAGCACTCCTTGGTCCAACGTTTTCAAAGCTCAACTCATTTTGAAGCTCATAAATTATATAATATTGCTGTTCTTTTCTCACTAATCGAAAACGAAAGAGTGAGATAAATTAGACCTTTTAGAACCTAAAATACTTGTAATTGGCACTAAAGTTGTGTAACATTGTTGTATAATCACTTCTGTAGAGTAGCGAGTGATCCGGCCTTAACGATTTTAGAACAATTTGGCAACGGTTCAAAATAGTTATCCAAACGAATTATTAAGAGTTTCTATTCGAAATTAGAAAATGTTAACACTTAAACGTTAAATAATAAGTATATATATATATATATATTTGTAGCACCGTATGTGATATAATAACAAATAGTACACGTTTGTATCAGTATTACTTGTAGACCGCATAAATAACTATTAATTTTAACTTTGATTTTAAGTATTTATAAATGATTTTTGAACGCGATTAACGTAAGAGGCGCGCGCGCAACTGATTAACAGAAATCGAGCTAATATACAATATGATGTTCACACAAAGTAAATAAAAATATGTATAAGTCTATCCAGTAATATAAACTATTTATGATACAATGAAATAAGAGTAATATATTCTATAATTTCTTCATTCATTGAGTGTTATATGGAAAAGTATAATGCAATTTAAATAATAAGTTTCATGACCCGTCGCCATCTTGAATTGCGTTGATGACATCAAACAGGACCCCAGTTGACTATTATTTGAAACTCACCAAATATAATTTATATTAGACCTTACATGGTAAAATCTGACTGCTTTTTTGTCTTTCTCTTGTATTACTTTTAAAAAGTGACTGACGCGTAAGGGATTTGTGATATTTAGGAAGGATATAGAACCTGTATGTATAAGGAAGGTATGAAAAGATCTAAGGGCTATGAAAGTATGTTCGGTCTCGTATCAAGAATTTCATAGATTTATTTTATCGTTTGTTCATATCTTGATGATATAAAAAAATTACGAAGATGCTTCGTTATAAACTGAATGTTTTTGGTTGATAAATGTTTGAATATGTAATGTGCTCGCTAAATCGAGGAAAATAATCTGGTTTTTTAAATTCAAATGTAAGTAATAGTTTTATTAATATGTAATTGAAAATTCATTCAATTAAACTAATTGTGTTTTTATTTATATTTATAATATAACCACAAGTTTAATAATCTTCTACTGCTAGATGTTTTCCTCGATAACTACATAACTGAAATTCCTTGAAATCATTTATTTGTTCTTAAAGCAATTAAGATCGCATCAGTCTTGTCATATGTATCATTTTAATTTCGATTAAAGTATCGTAATGTGTCATTAAATCTGACTTTTATTGCTAACATTAAAACACCTTATTCTAAAGGACTTTTCATTACTCATACTCTGAAAGTAGGTCTGAAGTTGCCTGAGAAGCGGGTTGAAAGTAATACTTTTCATCCCTAGGGAGAATCGCTTTCAACTGACAGCTGTCAAATTAACATGTAAAAACTCTGCGCGCGACTGGCAGCAGCACTTATGCCAAGAATTGGCCTCTGATTGGACCAGAAAAAGCGCGTATACCCGAAAGGGACGACGACAAATGACGTAGAATCTCAGGGCTGCCAGAGTCATAAAAATTCCCCTACTTTTGTTCATACTTACACACATACACACACGTATAAAAGTTGTACGTAATCATTATTATCACCTGAAAAAGGGACTCATATAAAAATGGCACACACAGTATGTCGATAAAATTTTAAGCAGGAATAAATTATACTAAGTAGGATTTGTAAACAAAATAACTATATGTATATTTATTTCAAGGAAAACTATTTACATTGAAAAAACAAAGAATAAAGTAATAACCAACTACTTAAATAATTTGTTAATATTTTTTCTGGTTTAAAGTAAGAATATTAAAAAAAACTACTTAAACATATCTACAAATTTACAAAACGTCTTAACTAAAACTGTACATGAATATTACAAATAACAGAAATTTTCCTTTGGAATATCTAAATTCATGTACTTCATTTTTAACTTTTATTTTTGTATTTTTCTTAACAATTTTTTTTGTTATTTAAATTCAGATTACGTTGTTTTTCATTACAATTCAGAGTACTTTATTTATGGAACTCTGGAAAAAATATGTATATAGTGATTTTCCGCTGCGACTGCTCCATAACCGACTTCAAACAACAAACTTGATGGTTTTTTGGTGTGTTCCTCCATATACTACCGCCACACCTCTCCTCCTAACCAAAGTGGCCTCCGTGGCTCTTAAGATCTTACCAACACCGTACCTTGTGTCTTCAAGTTTTGTAGTTCTCCTTCGGCAAGATATTCTCGTCGACACGGGTTTCGCCTCTCCACGTGGCATCCTCAGGACGTGTTGAAAAATCGGAAATCCATCGGAAATCTATATAAATAAAAATAGATATATATGTGGTATATAATTAAAAAATCTAAATGTTTTTTTTGTCATTATTGTAGTGCTTCTTTGCAGAGTGATATGCCTATATTTTGCTATGCCTATTTCGACTCAAATCATCTTTATAAAAAAATATTTTGCCTTAATTTCTTGGGTAAATTGCCAAAACGAAACTGGTATCACCAAAAACCGTTTAACCCGATCAAATTCAAAATACTGCAAAATGACAACTATGTTTGACAAACGCTTTGCGAGTAAAACAGTTTACTATACTTTAAATTTAGCCGAGTAATCTCATAAAAACAATTTATGTTTTTAGTCTTATTTTACTATTTATAATCCATATAAATAGCGTTTCAATAAAGCAGGGCTCTCATTGCTCCTAAATTAGTCATAATCAAGTCACATTGTCGTAAAAGTATCGTACTTACGTATGAAAGGATATATTTTCATCTTTCCGTTCACTACGGCTCTTACAGCCTTTTACATAGCAAATCACCATGTTCTATGAAATTTTCTTCAATAATTCACTATGTAAATCAAGTTTTTTCACACTTAGCACTCGTAATCACCATATAAAAGCAAAAATATATTTCACGCAACTGCCATGTTGGGCGCTACCGAGTAATGACCAACGAAACAAAAAGTGAAATTTAGACAAAGACAAAATCCGATTCCTGTCTCTTTCGCTCTTAGGTTTTCTTGATATAGTTGTCCCACTCGCTCATTACTTGTCAACTCCGCTGATTGATGCTCGAGGCCTCTGATGCAAATTGCAATCAGAACATTTTAGTTCCAATTTTATCCATGCGCAGAGTTATCTTGAATTCTACTAACTTCTTTACAAAAACAAAATAGTTCCTATACCTACATTCAACAAAAGAGTTCTAATACCTACATTTAACCAAATAGTTCTTACACCTACATTCAAAAAGGTTCTATGTCACAATACGTATAGCAGAGATTTTGTACCTATAAAATGAGTTCATCTGATTTTAATATAAATTTTACGCCTGATTTTATAAAAGAAGAGGCTAAAGCTAAAGGTAGTGGAAAATCATCATACGATTTGAGGTATCTTTGTTTTGACTTGGGTGGTAAAATAAAATTTACTCATATTTTCTTTAGCTAATTCATGTTTTTATTTTTACTTTCCTCGTATTTGTAATGAAAAGCACAGTGTTTACCTCGGGTTAAAGACTTATTTAGTCCCTCGAACTATTGAGCCCCGTCTCGGGACTAAATAAGTTACTTTCACCCCTAGGGTAACAATGCACTATTTAATCAAAAACAGATTCTATTAGCGTGTATTTATTTAGTATAATTCAAATATGTGCTTAGCTCATTTTTGCTAGAGATCAAACTTTAAATGCTTGTAGGTACTTACCTAGGTGTATATAATGGAATCATATTCCACCATTTAAGAATTAATGCTAAAACAAATGACTAGCTACAATTAAGCTATTTAATCGTCGACAATTCATTTTGAGAATATACTTTTTTTAAATGTTTATATCGTTATTTTCTCTTTTTTACAAAACGAGTACATTGTTGTCAATACTCACTGATATAAGGTAATGAAAGACTTAATTATCCAAAATCCACAATAATGAATCTAACTTCGGAAATATTTTATCTATAGGTATTATACATAGGTCGTTATCAACGAATGAAATGGTAGCAGTGGTTTTATTCATTTTCGTTTCACAGAAAAAAAAAAACGAGTAAAAGATATGGATCCACGAATCAGATGTTAATTCGTGTAGATAGAAGATGCAGATACTCTCTCTAACTTCATTGTGAATTTTGAACAAGTATAAGGTACTTATGTGCTTTCCACCTTACAAAACATTTCGATTTTTTTATTACTCATAGATGTTCAGCGTAGTCACAGGGCAGTTCCTCGACTAATCGGCAAGCATGTGGCCTGTCAGCTCATTTCACATCATATGCTCTCTTCGTGGAAGATATCCTGCTCGTCACACTTATCTGGGAGACACACGAAGAACTCAATGAGGTTCATTATCGGACCTCGAGAGAACGGGTTCTGGTAGCGACCTCTTTTGTCACGGAGATAAGGATAGCGCTTGTAGTTGAACATCTCGTTCGTGGTCAGATTCATGCAGGCGTGCAGGATCTGCAAGAGGAAATTGATGTTTAAGCATCATCGATATAGAATACCTTAGTATTGCCAGTGAAGAATATAATAACTATTAGATTATGTTATGTATGATAATTATAAATAATGTGGAATAATACAAAATTGTATTTGTTTGTTGTGATAAAAGATTTTGATGTTACATTTATACAATGACCTATTTAGCATACAGAGTTTCAATTCAAGCCTTGTTTCAGTACGTAATTCAAACACTTTGTTTAAAACAAACAACACAAACTTAGTCTAATATTTTAAAACTAGAATCGCCCTGTCTCGAAAATCAGAGCAATATGCTAAATTCGCATTGCTATGAACTAAAGAAAAACTCGTTAACGTTCACAGCAACTGATATCAACAATTTTAGTTAAATAGGCCTTCAAGATTAATCTTAGTAGATATACCAAAGTGCTGGTCGTATCGTAGGTACATTGAGTTTTCCTGAGCAGGCTCTTAAACTAAACTTGCGGAATAGGTCTTATTACGTTCATCTCGTTTTATAATTACTTACAGAAGTGCAAGTCAAAATCCAGCCCAGCGCACAGAAGGTGATGGCCTCCAGTAGTCCCAGCACATACAGCAGGCCGAAGCCCTCCAGCAGCAGGCAGTAGCAGGCGAAGTAGATGGACAGCGAGCAGTTGATGGCAACACTCATCACGAACAGGAAGAACCACATGCGGTTGCGGACGCCCACGCAGTTGTAGATAAAGGGGCAGTGGTGGTCAAAGTAAGCTACGCAGCGCTTGCAGATGCGGCAGTGTTTGGCTCTGGAAATATCAGTAAGATAATAGTTCTGATAATTTGACTGTAGTTAAATACTTAAATGAGTAAAAGTCTTTAAATCACCGATCGAAATAATAATCTATACCCCGACCAAAAAGTTTAAAAAATGTGGCGGCGCCATTGTAGTACTTATTTCTCCTTTTCCTGGCGATTACACTGTTGTGATCAAAAAATAAAAAGTTATCTATTTTGACAACATTCGTGATTATTTTAAATTTAGAAGGAGAATTAAGAAATTATGTAGTTCCATTTCTACACTTTTTGGCCGGAGAAGACAGTCTTATATTAATTTAAACTCAAATGCTTTGTATTGATACCATATCTTTGGAATTCAAATATCTATTCCTAATATGTGGTAACACAAACTGTTGTGTCTAGAGTTGTGTAAAGCAGCATTTTACTATAGTATGCTCTCTGTCTGTATATGGTAGGCATTACAGAAATTTGGCAGCTTTAGGCTATTAGGCTTTTGATCAGCAAGAAAGGAATTGAGAGGCACGATGTTATTTAGCATTTTTTTTATATCAAGTAGGTATTTCAATAAAATATCTCTTTTGTATATCTTGCTGGTAAGTTTATAGGTACCAGGAGTTAACTGTGTAAAAATTATACTAATGTTGCATTAATAGAATAAATTATCTAAAGGTAGGTACATTATTTTTTCTGTCTGTCTTATCAGGCCTAAAAACAATTAACACCTCACCAATGTTAATTTCATAGCGGTATCGTTTACGCTCACACTAATGAATTCACTAAAGAAATTCACACCGCAATAAACATAATGTAAATAGGTACCTATGCTATCTACTTAACATGAACATGCGCGTAAGTAGGCAAAACTTTATTATCTTTTCTTAGTAAAAATATATAAGCGGTCCGTATGATTTTACTAGTCAACAACGAAATCTTTATTGCGATATAGAAACAAGATCTGGTAAAGTCAAAATACGCGAGATTGGACATGCTTACTTCATAACCATCTGTGGTAGGTATAGCGTGACTTATCCCAAGATTTCTATCGTAGCGTGAAAACACGAGTAATATGATCTTATAAGTGAGCAAATTATTGTTTTCAATCAAAACCGTATATAGAACAGTACGTTAGTGAAAGTAAGTCTGTGGTATTTCCAACCCAGACTTTATACATTTTTAGACAGATATTTGCATAATTTTATGCCGCCACGTGCGTTAACGATGCAGCCGAATAATCGGAACATATTTCGTATGTTAATTTATACGTTTCCATGAATTACATACATGTGCTAACTAGCTGATTTGGTTTAATTAGTCTAATCATAATCATTTTATTTCGTAAATCATTTACACGTCAATCCAAAAAAATATGAAAATATTAACAATTTAATGTTAGATGTCATATAAGTACAATAAAAACTATCCTAGTACAAAGATATAAGTAAGTACTAATGTACTGGTTTCAATTTAACTTTCGTAAATTCATCGATAGTATAAAACGAGTGCTCGATAAGCCAGCGCTGCAGTTTTTAAGTAGACATATTTGGAGCTTTAGGTATCTTATCATTAAGGTATCTATTTTGGCATATCCTACTTTTATTTTTGTTTGAAAGTGCCATAAATAAAAGACAACTAAGACTTTCCTACTTACTAGGAAAATAAGCAAATAGATGCAAGGAAGTACAAACCTAAGCGGTCGCAGACACCGGCAAGTGTGACAGAGCCGCGAGAGTATTGCGTTCCTTTTCTTCCACTTATCGTAATATGGTATCTGCCTTATCGCTCGGTAGTAAGTCTCCGAATTCTGCGGGATATATCCGGGGTCACGACGATTGGCAATCACCCAGCTTAGCCACATAATGCCGTTCCAGTAAAGAAAACAATAATGCGAGAGACGGAGCGTATTCCAAGTCAGAGGAATACAACGGATCACGTACATTGGATACCCCCAAAGAAGAACGGATACTAAAAAGAAAAGTAAAGGTCCTTTTGAATCTCCAGCTCCGCCAAAGAGTAGTGCCCACAGTTCGGATAGAGGCGGCATCCAGTGAGACTTGCGTTTCATCTCTTTCGTGAGAAGTTTAACGACTTCAGCGTGACGATGGCTCTGAGCAAGCATCAGGGGGGTTTTCCCATTTTTGTCTCGGGGCTCTAGTTCTGCTTTCACCTGGAATAGAAGTTTTTTATTTATTTATTTAGTTTTATAGTCATGACTCATGACAATGCTTTTTTAGAGTTCTAATTAATAAATATACCTATGTAAAGCGTCTTATATTTAAAGTATACCTAACACATTTTTTTTAACACACACAGCAATACATCATCATTCATCATCAGCATCAGGCAGGCTGTAGTCAAACGTAAACCTATCCCACATTAAAAAAAACATAGGGGCGCTTACCGATTTTTTATCGAGATACTTAAATGGATAAGATTTTTTTTTACGTGGGATAGGTTTACGTTTGACTACAGCCTGCCTGATGTTAAGCATTGCTGCAGCCTAGGGTGTAACACGTTTACCTAGAAGATACCTATTAACTCTAGATTTGAAAACCCCTGGATTGTAGTTCGCAGGAAACACAGCTTCTGGTAAAGTGTTCCAAAGCTTTGCCGTCCGTCTTTGCATCTTATTGTGATACTTGTATAATTTGTATAGGTACCTACCTACCTACCTACATAAAAAGTACTCAGAGTAGTCTGTACCTACCTACTCAGTGGTATAAATAACCTACAACTTAACATATTTTTTATAAACAAGTAATATTTAATGCCCAAAGATAAGTACTTAATCTGAGCTTACCTTCTCACAGAGCAGTCTAACGCAGGTCAAATTCCCGGACAAGCAAGCGAGGTGCAGCGGTGTCGAGCCAAAATTATCCGTGCAATGGAGAGGCACTCCTGAGTAGATCAGTAGACGGACCAGGTCTGCATGTCCTTTATACGCAGCCCAGTGCAGGGCTGTGTCTCCATTGATGTCTGAGAGACGCGTGGCTGCTCCCATGCCCAAGAGGTAGGCTGCCGTGGCGGTCTTGCCGTACATGCAGGCGGTCATTAGCGGAGTTAAACCTGTCGAGAGTTAGAGCAGACATTGGTTTCTGTACAGTATTTATTTTTTATCACGAAACAGGCTTACGTTTGACTACAGCCTGCCTACAGTATCAGTAGTATCAATAAATTTTGTTCTAAGACATTTGGAAATGCGCATAAATTGCTTTTCCATCAATTTTGAAAGGGACGATGGACTTTTTATGGAACTGTAGGTAGGTTACCTTTGAAATCAGCAGCATTAACAGCAACCCCTGATTGTAAAAGCACTTGCACCACAGAGGCGTGGCCCTTGCGACATGCCCAGTGGATTGGTCGAGGACCCTGCGAGAAAAAAAAGTAGGTACCTAATGTTATCAACTAGCAGCGTTCCGCGGTGTTACCCGCGTCACCGAACAATAATAATAACTACTCGCTTTAATCCGGGATAAAAAATAGGCTTATTGTTTATAAACGGTCAAATCTACATACCTCTATGCCAAATTTCATCCAAATCGGATTAGCCGTCTGTATGAGCTTTGAGTTTTAGTAGTTGCCTACCTGGGCTATTGGCACCTTTTGAAAGTACCAACCTCCAGGCTCAAAATTAATATTTGTCAGTACCTAAGTAAGTCATACGTGGTCCACACATATAAACATACATTACCTACTTATGACAGATATATCCTAGACTAGTGGACGCCCGCGGCTTCGCTCGCATTATTTCACTTCTAAGACCTCATACTACCTACATACCATAAATCATGATGATCCGTTCAGCCGATTACGCGTGATGAGCGTTTAAATAAACAGAGACACAAATATTCAGAGAAACAGAAAAACAGTCAAAAGTTCTAGAAATTGTTGGAACGTGTTCTTCTATCAATTCGAAGTAAGTACCTATCTCCAAACATTTCTTATGTTCAGACTTTCGACCCTCTTCAGCTTTATTACATGTATAGATAGAAGATAGATATACCTAGCATATTATGTATTTAACCTCCGAAAACCGTTTCTTCAATGATTACACAGGTGGTGACGATTAACAAGCTGTAGATTTGATGAAATTGTTACCTACATTTTAATGGAAGGTATGGGTCAGGTGTTCTTGACTTTCTTGTTTCAGAGATATCATAATTAGATACTTTGGCGATATTACTATTGAAACAAAAAATAATTAAAAACGGTAGGTAGCTTTTGTAAATAAACAGGTAGAATGTAATAAACCTATAGAAATTTCATTTGACGAAATTAGGTAATAGCGGAGTCACTTAAAGATATCTCTAACATGTTTCAAAGGACAATTTTGAAACCTATGTACATTGTTCATTTCTGTATTTTACAGTTTGTATCCACTATCGCGAAAAATAAGTAGGTATATAAGATTAGTATCTAAGTTATACCTTTGTACAAGAGTGGGTTTGTAAATTGACTGTTTACTCAATCAAATAAACTGAATTGGATAAAGTTAGTCATTTCAACTTGGCTTTTTTTTTACTTTGTACCTATAATGGTAGAGATCAAAATATGCTCTAAGGTATATGTGTGGTACCTTCTGTACCGGTAGGTACTTGTACAAATACGTTCTTCTAGAAAAGGAGTTAGATAATCAAATACAAATCGTTTATTAATCACAAATATTGGTATTTGTTCATGTGTTTGTCTTAAAACATACAAAAGCTACATTCCTAAAATATGACATCATCTCGACTGTTACGAGTTGGTGATAAAAATCTAAAAAACGGATACTGAGATATTTTAGGAATTTATCTTTAATCGCGTCTAGCAACAGGATGTTACCATTAATATAACAGTAAGAATCACTTATTTGATAATCCATCTAAAACCTACCTGCCAGTACCAAGAACTGATAAGCAGGGGACGGGTAAGGTTAAAAAGAAGTTAGGTAGGTAGGTATACCTACCTTTTTAACCTTTTTGAGTCATATTTATTACCTATAGGTACCTAAGTATTAAATATGACTCAGCGTATTATTGGATAATTGTGACTGGGCTTTAGCATGCATTTGATGATGCACAATAAGATTCCTTCTTTCTTCTGATCCAATAAGAGAACCTCAGAATCACTCCGCCTAGCATCTGAGATGCTTTTTTCTAACTTTCAAACCTGCGGAGTTTTGGATACATTCCAACAGCAGATTTAACAAAGGTAATATCAACTGATCGGTGTTCCAAGACAGTGCAATAAACAAATAAAATAATAAAAATGTATTACGGGTGACGGCACAGAGCAAGCGCCTTCTAGCACCATATTAAATACAGGTTGATGGGTACACCACGTTCCACCAAGTAGGTACAGCATTACAGCCACGTGGCTATATTGAGTATTGGTCGGCATAAATGAAGAATATAATATTATAAGCTCATAAAGTTGGTCAGGGCCACCACGATGAGGGGACAAATAAACAAGGAAGATGATGTAAATAAATAAATATTCCGGGACAATTCACACATCGCCATCTAGCCCCACACTAAGCAAAGGCTTGTGTCGTGGGTACTAGATAATGGATATAATACTTATATAATTTACTTACTTATGTAGAAGGAGGTTTGTACTGACCTGTGTCCCAAGACAGGACAGGTCTATAGGCGCCCCCCGCTCCACCAGATACCGCATGACAGCCACGCAGCCGTCCAGCGCGGCCCAGTGCGCAGGCGTGTAGCCATGCTGGTCTCTCGCGCTCAGCACCTCCACGCCAAGCTTCTCCACCAGACGCTCGATCTCTGACACTTCCCTGGTAAAGAAAGGAGAATTCTTTAAACTTAATGGTTTTTTTAAATCTTAGCAGTCAGGAGCCTCCAAACAAATCTTCCACTCTCAGATTACAGAATGGTTCCACCTAGTAATTATAAGTACCTACTTAGTTTATTGTTTTTATTTCGGTTATTTATTCTTCCCCTTTAAAAATGTTGTAATATCTAATGACTAGCTTATTAGGACGGATATATTTTTATAAATAAATACAGTGAGCTTACTTACATTGTACATATAATATCATTGAATAAATATATCAAATACCTACCCTCATTTCAAAATCAGCACTAGGTAGGGCACTACAAGTTCAAGAAATATCTATTTTCGGGGATTCCCCTTGGTAAGTAGCTGCAAGTATTTTTCTCGGAAAATTAAGATATGTTCTAGGTAAACTTGGTAAACCGTGATTAGGAATGATTGTATATTTAGACACTTAGTCTAAATATGTAGGTAGGTACTTATCTGATATAGGCCTTAAAAACTATACTGAGTTGACTATGTTTTATTCCCTTTATCTCTATGCTCTGTAAAACCCTAAAAACTACTTACTACTACCTACTTAACTTACCCAGATCGCACAGCTTCAAATATGAGCTGATGCAGGTCAGAATGATGGTACAGGCTGGTGATGGTCCTCGGGGGAGCTGCTGGTGCATCCGGAGACATGGGGGAGCAGGGGGGCAGGGGCTCCTCCGCTGCCATCGTACATGGGGGCGGCTGCGGCAGCGCCCACACGCCGCGCGCCGCCCCCGGGCTTGGGTACACCTGGGATAAAGAAAGCTAGTTGAATATTGTCATACATAACTTGGTTTTATGGAGAAAAATGTTGGAAATAATGTAGGTACTTAAGTACCTACTTATAAGAATTCAAATGAGTACCTATATAGTAAGTAAGAAGTAGGTGGTAAGTATGATAGATAGATAATTATTTATTGATACATTAATAAAATTCCAACTATGTACCTACTACACTACATGCAGTAAGTACAAAATTGCAGTCTCTTATATACCTACCTACCTAGTCATATCTATCAGTAGGTATTTGTTTTTCCGTGATCACGTCTATAGAATACCCACCTAGATTATTTATTTATTTATTTATATATGCTATACACAATACAAAATTACATTTTAGAACTTATTCTAAAAGAAATGAATTGTGTGACCCTGTTGCTTGTTTAGTTTAGGGCATTGCACTTTTCTTACAATAGGTATCAACTTAAACACTATTTAACTTATACTAATTTAGTTACTTACATGGCTAAATACTTAATAATATCCTTTAAAAATAGATAGGTAAGTACCTACCTAAACTGATTTTTGTTAAACGTTGTTGTTAGAGTGGCTACAATTATTTATTTTAGTCTTGCGATCAATTAACTGTCCTAAAGAAGATATATTAACACGACTAATTAGTAGATTAGGTGCTATTTACCTACTAGATGTGAATAAAGTACTTAGATAACTAGATAGGTAGACATATCCTGATGTACCTACTTAAAAAGTGATGTCAGAGAACACTGTAGCGTCATCTGGAGATTAACGATGACATTATGTACCTACCAATTTATGTATCTACTTAGTTTACTAAGAACCGCTACGCTTCTTATGTAGCAGCATAGTAGGTAACAGCAGGTTACTAAGCTATTACAAAATAACAAGTAGGTAGGTAAGAACTAGGGGAAAATTAAATAGAGGTATAGGTACTTCTGAGAAAGGTAGGTAGGTACATAAGATAGCATCCTGGAGTACCTAATAAGTAATCGTAAGTATGCTATGGCTATTTGCATGTGGTGATAGTAGGAGCGCGGTTGGCAGCCTGGTCTAGCCTCAAATACCGTAATGTGAGTCGGTTTCGAGGTCAGAGACGCACGGGTCTATCTAATGCGCTAGAATCTGGCACAACGACCCATTAACTTATCGATCGAGGCATTTCATCACAGACCTAGGGCTTCTGATTAGAACTAAATAGGTAGGTAGGTATTTAGGTATTCGACATAGATAATAATGAATGATATCTGACTGAATGTGTCAGAATCGTACCAAAATACAGTGCGTGGGTCTGCGGATGTCTAGCAAGCGTAGATTACGTAAAAGTTACTATTAAACACTATTCGAGGCAACATGGATGGATAGCGGCGTGCGTGACCTACTTGATAAAATAAACAAATTAACTCCGCTAATTAGTTATTAGGAGCGCTCATAAGGCATGGTGCGAGTTTGATGCAGTGTGTGAGTTACCTTGCTGCTCACGGTGAGGCCGCCGCCTCCCGCCGCTGTTGGAGGCTCCGACGCAGCCAGGGCCGCGGTCCTCACTCAAACACAATTCTCCCACAATTTATTATCCTAGACGAGGCTATTTATTTTTCCACGCAGGAGACCAAAATCGCGTGATACGACGAAGTTACCGCGCTATTGATTCTCGCCCGCATGCGCGTTTCGAATCGCGGTTTCATTTTTATTTGAATTGGCGCATTGCTTAGCTGTTTGTATAGAAAGTTATTGAACTTCGTTAAACTTTGTTCTATCGCCATAACTTATGTTATTATTCCCGGATGCGTGTCAATAGGTAGTTAGCTAATAGTTTAGTTAGGTACTAGGTTACCAGGAATATTGCTAACTATCTACCTACATGCCACAGAATACGGCGGAGTTAGTTGGCAAAACTGTTTCATTCAACTACTGCAGTGCAGTTATTTACTTACCTACTATTGGTAGGTATCAAAAAGATATTAAAATATCGATAAAAAGATCAAAGATATTACCGAATGCGAATGAAATAGGTACGTAACATTTTGAAATCATATTGATCCTATTGATAAATAAAGTATTAAATCAATTCTTTGAATAGTATTATCAGGGTACAACTTACTTCAAGTACATCAAGATCTTGAAAGACTTGAAGTCTTAACATGATATCTATATATTACATATTGTTAAATTTTCAATTATAAAAGTAGGCAGGTAAGTAACCTAGTTATTATTACACTAAAGGTGTATTTAAGGTCACACTCAACTATAGGTACCAAAATTACTAACTAAATTAATGGTTGCTTACCTAGCATTAGTAACTAATGGGAAAATGGATCTTTATATGTGATGAATACTCAATATAAATATTTCCTTGCTTACTTAGTCACATGTTATGTGATTATAAATAGTGAAACAATATGGTATATATTTCATAAGAATGCAACTTAGGCTTACTATTGGGATATGATGGCATTGCTGTAAAGTAATGCTGATGTTTTAAATTGAAACACATTTTAAAATGTGAAAATGAACTTTAATTCAGCAAATTTTATACTAAATGTATAAATATGATATAATCTAGATTTCGTTTTCACTACCTAAATAGACATCATGTTATAAAAAGTGTACAACTAAAACTAGTAGCTGATTAAACATCTCAATGTGGCTTATCAATTAGTAAGATCTTGTAAAGCACTTTCATTTAATTGTTTTTTATTATACTTAAATAATAGTTAAAAGTAATGAAAGCATAGAGCTCACTGATGTTGAACCAACAAACGTTTTCAATTCAAATACAATCTTAAACTTCTAGTAAACTTGAAACATTTAACGAGCAAACTGAATAAATTATTATTCATAAACAAACTTAACAACAATGTCGATAGCTCAAAGTAATATAATCATTTTCAACAAGAGTCAAACAACCACTCACTTAAAAGTTAAAGTGTACACGGAATAAAGTTTGATACTATTGCAATATGCAGTGTCTGTAGCCAATCAATAAAATGGTATCGTTTTTGCCTATGTCTTACTGTATTGATATTGTAAAGTTTAATTTAAGTCTTATATGTCGGGCATTATCTCTTCTGAGTCTTGAAGCTCACAGACAGCGGCTGTGAGTGCAGCACATACCCGTTCAGTGCTTGTATTGCCATCGCTGCCTGGTCATAATTTCTCATGGTGACAAAACCAAAGCCTTTACTTTTGTTAGTCTGATGATCCTTAATTATCTTAACAGATACAATAGCACCATAAGGACCAAACAGCTGCCACAGAGTCAGCTCCTCTACCTCCGGAGCTATATTATAAATATAAATGGACCATGTGCTCGGGGAGTTGTGATCTCCCATTGCATTAAATTGATTGATCCAATGATAAGGCTTCACAAGGACATTCTTAGCAAAAGAGTTATTGTTATTGTTTTTATGCTTATTAGGATTACTTTTATTGGCATACTTAACAGTTAATGGATGTAGAAAGCCAGGAGGTGTGGAGCCATTAATGTTTTGCATGGCTCTCTCTGCCTCGAACTGGTGCTCATATAAAACGAAGGCTATACCGGCAGCTATGCGGGAATTAACTATTTTACCGAATTGTGCGAATAGTCCGTGCAAGTCCTGCAAGGTCAGTTCGTTGGGCAGGTTGCACACGTACAGGTTCCAGTCTGCCTCGGGCTTCGACGGCGGCTTCAGCTCGGGGTTGAGCAGCGCGTGAGACACTTTCAGCGTCTTGTTCTGCATCAGGAGCCCGTTGAACGCCTTCTTCGCTTTGATTGCGTCCTCAGGCCGAGAGTACTCGACGAACCCGTATCCTCGGTTAGCTATCAGCTTACAGCTCTCCAGTTTACCCATCGTAGAAAACAGTGAAAACATCATATCCTGGGTCATGACTTCAGGAATGTAATTGACAATAAGTTTGGTGGGCGATTCATCGGGTCCAAATTCATTATTTCCATGACAATTACCGTCTTGACACGATTCCGACATTTTTTAATTTGTTGTCGGTGAATGACATTTCACGTACTGAAACGAAAATCGTTCAAAAACTTTATAAGTGATAGCCTCATGGCTGCCATGCCATATTTATTTTCATTTAGGCAGTAAAAAGTTTAAAGAAAAAGCTGAATTACTCATTGAAAAAGGGTATGATGTTATAAAAACCTCACAGGCTATTCTAAATATTGCCAGGGAATAGTTATTAGGCAAAATAACCAAAAGAAACCATAAGAAAAGGGATTCGTTCAAAAATATTACAGATACCAAAAATAAAGATACGTTTTCACTAGATGTGTTCGATTCTCCAAATCGTTCTTCTAAAGTAAGAATTCCAGTGTTATTTTTTGTAATAGCAATACCAAATATATTTTGCAGTTTTTCCGCAGACCGCACCTCTTTTTAACCGACTTCTTAAAAAAGGTGTTTAGAAATTAGATTCGGTTCATTAAGTTTGAGATTTGAGATGTTTTCAGTATAAAATTTGAGTTTCATAATGCATGTCGGCTTAAAAAGCCACTTATAAAATATTTAGAAAAGCAGTATGCCCTGTATACTGGCCGCATTACCACCCTGGATGGTACTGCTGATGTTACACCTATAAATACGTAGATTCAGGTGCTAAGGCAATACAAAGGTTAATTTTTTAAATTCCTTTGTGCACAAACGTTTAAATTCTTAATATAAATTATATTTCATGCACACAGTTGTAGATAAACGATAGGATGACTACCAAATAACTTGTATCAACGTGTTGGAATGATACAAACCATAGAATACAAACCCTTCAGCTCAGTTTTTTTTGTGTTATGGCTTTTGCGAAGATTTGACTTTGCAATTCTGCGAATGTCAAGTGGGAAGATAGACCATTAAGCTCAGTTTATTCTGATTTTTAAACCTTCTCGTTTGACTTTATTAATGTCTAATAAATTCCCTTAAGTATGTACCTACTTAATTCAGCTATCGACAATTTCTATTCTATTTAATTACTTACATTAATATTACTTATTATGCGTATGCACATGTAAATGGATGATAAATTAAAAACATTGCACTTGTATTGCACCCTCGTAAATATATTTTCTCATATATAAGTTGGTAATACACAACAAATAGAGATAGAAATCACAGACATTTAAATATCGAAATACAATTATAAGCTTAAACATAAATGTTGAACATAATATATTAAATTAAATATATTTGAAATAGTAGCTACGTATTAAAGCACAAAGCTAACATGAACTAGTATAATCATGTAGAAAATCTGAAGAATAACACAAAATAGTTAAATTATCACATGGGTCTTGTCAATGGTTCCAAAAACATTCACCTAAATCAGACTATATATTTAAAATATAGCTTATTTATTTACTTACATTTTATTCTTTTTGTGTGTACTATGTAAATGCATCAGATCGTATTTCATTTAAGGTGCAGTGTAAATAAAAAAATAACTTATCTCAAAATAAATGCTAAAAAAACATAACAGAATATGTAACAAAATAAATATTATTTTCACACAGCTACAGATAATACAAAAGTAATATACCAGCAGGTACATGTTGAATTTATAATAAATATTAATATAATTCGCGTAGGAATGTTTATATAACCAATTTTAGATTAGATCTAAGTATATAACTCATCTTATCTTACAAGTCACTATATATTTTAAAACTAATTTCTATTACAATGTATTTTTTATATTATTCTTCTTCTTCTTATCGAATGAGAGTGGCCAACTCTGGTGTCGAGAGTTTATATTATTGAATACATGATTTTGTTTAGTACATATAAGCAACTCAGGTTCTAATTGGTAATATCCTTTCTTTTGTACAAAATAAAGGTGTTTTTAGAAACATTTATACAGTTGATTATATTTTGTAGATTTTTAACAATTTTACAATACTAAAATGAGCTAAAAAGCTTTGGATTTGTAGATTGTAATGTACATATATAGAAATGAAATATTGAGTAACTAAGTTACTCCTAAAGTTATGACATCTATGTGGTATTTAAGATCAAAATTTTCTATACTTTAAAGCCTGAAGTATACTTGTATTTGTTTATGCTAGCTCTCACGTTATTAATGTACTTTTTTTAATACGCTATAAATGTCTTTGATAACCTGTAAGTTTCAAATATGGTTTTACTGTATAAAGTTGAAGTATGTTTTTTAAAATAAATTATTTATTTTTACTAAAATCTGAAATATTTTGAGCATGGCAAAACAGTTTGCAATTGCTTAGCTGCCCGAATTGATTATAATTTCTAACTCACACATAAAGCGTAATACGAATTTCGATATCGATTTAACTATAAAAATATAACTACATAAATATTTTTGGTTAAGTACATTTGTTTAACATGGTTCAAGCAAGCAGGTATAGTCAACAAGCAATAAATAAACTATCATTATTAGGACAATAGTAATACACTGAGGTCCGTCTCTACGTACAATTATTGTCATGATCTAACATCTTTGGTATTCTGTGGACATTTATACAGTTACTGGTACCTGTGTTAGGTTTGTACAGGCTACATGTTACTGGTGCTTATTCTTTCTGTGTTGCCTTTAGCACCTATACTTTGTCTGATATAACATGACTAATTTGACAGCTTTCATATTCATAATTGCTTGGCGAAATTAAAAAAAAAAAACTAGGGCTCTGTACTGCCAAGGTCATCAAACAAGCAGTAACAAGCTGGCTCAGAAAAACAGAGGCCTATACCCAACAGTGAGATAAAGAAGACTGTCAATAATACACAAAAATAAATCATCCATTTCCGGTTACCGGGACACATATAATGAGCTGTCAAAATGGCCATGCTAATTTCGACAAGGCAAAAAATATGAACAACTTTTGTTCTACAACTTTCCTTCCACATTAGGTACCAGCGTCCGTACGCGTTTACCATCCATAGCTTAATCCGAGAACAACTTTTCGACGCTCGCATATGTACCGAAAACGAAGCCAGTGATTCCGAATAGAATGATCAGTATGTCCTTCCATAGTTTCCAGTTATGCTGTCCGAGCTGGTCGGGCCACATCGTCATGATCTCTATCATGGGAGGGAAGATGAGGGCTAGAGCTGAACTGCTGAATGCGCCGACGAGGGATATTATGCCACTCAAGTTGGGAATCACTACCGCTGCCGCAACTGGAATGACGAAAAGATATTCGATTAGATGGAGGTGATAGGTAATTTGAGAAAAATAAACACATTTCACTGAAAGTCTAGCTGATCGCGAAGAATTTCTGCTTAAAAATTAAGTACCTATGTACAAGGCACTAGTATTAAAAATATTAATCTCTCTCTTTCTTAACTCGTATTTCCTCATGACTGAGGGTCGTGGCTCTCCCGTAGAATTAATTCGCTAGGGAAGTTCTCTTGGGCAGATACATCGCTGTGGGCCCAGGTCCTTCCACGGTACTAGGTACTAAATTTATTATTTATTTTAAGTAGAAAGTACATAAAGGTTCGTGTGTGACAACATCTCGCCTGATGTACAACTTGCGGCAGGCTAGGGTGTAACCCGGTTACTTAGCGGATACATGTATCTGTTACTTCTGCACTAACACAAATACATACTATACTATATAATTATACATATTCCTGTGATGCTATAAAAGATAAAGATAAAGATGAAGAATCTTTATTGATAATGTACAGTTGTAACATACATAGGTATAAGTACTAATATATGCTACACAAATTACAATATCTCGTCAAATTGAATTTATAACATTTAGTTTTTATAAAATTTTAGAAGTTACAATGTCTAGTTATATTAATAAAATAATGAAAATTTTTGTTATTAAAATCATGTCAAACATAATAATAGGTATGTAATCATACAATATGTCAACTTAAATAAATCTTGGTACTGTCACTATAGCTGTATAGGTGTTAAAAACAGTCGACTCTGCAACCGGACTTTACATAGGTACCCACAAGGATGTGATTTTTTGTCTTTGTAATCTATTATCTAGCGCAAATGCATGTAGTCTATATTAGTATTTGGCATATCCGCATATCCTTTACTCACAATCATTATCCAAACTGCCCAGATAAGATCTAAAAAGATTTCAATGAAAGATGGTAAACATCGATTTTTTATTATTATTACACAGATAGAACAAGCAGCACTTATGTACTGTATATCAACTCAGGGTCATTTCAAGGTCATTCATAACTACTTTATCAATATCTTTAAACTGTTATGAATGTATACTTTCTAAGAAATCACTTTTAATTGAATTAACAATTAAGTTATCGCGGAAGTTTTTTGAATGGAGAGTTTCAGATTGTTTGTGTCCTAAATTAGTTAATTAGATTTTGTTATTAGTGAGATAAACAAGGCGCATATTGATAAAGTATTTTGTTTACTCCCATCTCTCGTGACACAGGGGGCTACTCTTGGTCTTGACAAATATGGAATAGATACTGTTTCCATAATGAACTTGTGTGTACAAAAAAAAAGAAAATAGGTACATAGGTTTGGCAAGTGGTTTGGTACATTTAATTTTATGGCTTAATTAATTTGGCAAGAGAGAGAGAGAGAGAGAGAGAAAATTAAAATATATTTTATTAAATTGATTGAATGGAAGTCAAGGAAAATGCAGGAAACCGTGAAGAGTGGCGCATACTACACCGACAACGAGCTGGGCTCAGACCTCGAGAAACACGAAGAACGAAGGCATAGAAAATATCAAGTGTTTGATTTCAGATAGAATATATCAAGTATGGAATCGTTCAAAAATTATATCCTGTCATGTATGTTTCAATATAGCCGCTAACGATCTAATAAAGAAGGGAATTTAACCATCATCTAGTACTGATAACACAAGCGTTTGCTAAGTATAGATAAGACTAGATGGCGCTGTGTGAAATATTCATACAAAATACGGAAGACCAACGCTGATTGCTATGCCAGCCAGCTTTATGCTGAGTTGGGTTGTATTGTGGCAAAAACCTATATATTTTCTTTGTACTTTCTTGTTTATTTTTATTGGCACAAAAAATGATTTTCTTTCTATCTATCTTTCAATATTTATTTGAGAGTCAATGGTAACCCCTGCGCAGGTCATGCATGTGCGATTGGTACAAGATAACCCGCGACCAGACGGTCAGTTTTAGAGCAGGTTGTTTTTTATCAGCATCGTTTGACTCATTATAATAATTGTAATATCAAGTGTCACGTCGGTCACTTAACGATTCAACTTGTTCGATGCTGGGTTTTGGATAAAGTTTGATATTGCTTTTTATTTTATGTCGTGTCGATGGACTGTTTTTGGTATAAGTTGAATTGGCAGTGAAAATCGATAATGGCTGATGAACTTTTGGAGATTGTTTCACGTTTCTTTCTTTACATGCTTCGCGGTATTTTTTTATTATAAAACACTGAAACTTTACTCTTGTCTTTGAGTTAATTTGTCAGTGTTTAATTTTACAGCGTTAATCCGGTCGTATAAGGAGTGGTATATATGTAAATCTAAGATAATCTGATCTATCTCCTTAACAAATATCACCCAAATTGGTTAGGCCGATTTAGCGTGATCTAATAACAATCACAAACAATACATGTGTATGTTTATTACATACACACATACATGCATATTGTTGCATAATCACATATCTAATGTTTGTCATTTCTACGCGCTCAAGTGGTTTAATCGCTTTGAAACATTTTTTTTTAAATATCTTTAATGTTCAGGCTTTTCACCCTCTTCAGGATTATTATGTAAGCGTAAGCAAGTGTGTCTCAGCGGTTCCAGTGTCTGCTTTACATCCACACGCACCCTGGTTCGAATCCGGCCCTACACCAATGACTTGTATTTTCAAGTTAAGTGTGGATTTGCACTCGCTTTACAGCGAAGGAAAACATCGTGAGGAAACCGACATGTTTGAGGACCACAATATCCGAGGACATGTGTCTTCCGTGGAAGGACCTGGGCGCCCACCACAATGTATCTGACCAAGAAAACTCCCCTAACGAATTAATTCTGCGAGGGAGTTACGACCCTCAGTCATGAGGAAATACGACTCAAGAGAGGGATTACTGTAATGAAACAATTAATACTCACAAGTAATAGTAATAAGCACCAGCCTGGTGACCGCCTCCCCGTACTTCAGCGCCTGTTCCGAAGACAACTTGGACTTGACGAACGGCCAGACGATGTTCATCGGCACATAGAACTGGAGCCCGTACGAGAGGAATATGGCGGCCGCCATCACTAGACGGACGCTCTGGGCTAGCCTAGAAGAGAAAATAATATTAGATAAATAAATAATTTCAAATCTTATATTTCAAATCTTACATATGGAGCATTGCTCTTTATGGGAGCTAAACTTGGACCATGACTCAAAGAGATAGGGAACGAATAGAAGGATTTAAATGTGGTGCTGGCGGCGGATGGAGAAAATAAGTTGGACAGAAAGAAAGACCAACGAAGAAGTTTTGAGCATGGTCCAAGAACACCGTACAATAATGGCGACAATTAAAAATAGAAGAGGGAAGATGGCTGGTCACCTTCTATGACATGACAAATTTATGAAAATACCGTTGAGGTAAAATTGGAAGCCCGAAAAGGAAGAGGAAGGCCGAGTAGGTCATACATGGACCAAGTAAAGGAGAAGGCGGGCGTCATGTCGTATAAGGAGGTCAAGGAATTGGCAGAAGATCGGGAAGGATGGCGCATGCTCCACAGACAAGGGCCTTGCACTTAAATTTGTGATGATGAAATAATTTCATTGGTTCATCCACTCTAATAAGGACATAGAGTATAGTATTAGTTTAACTTTTTGCTTGATAGGCTGACGCTTGACCACATTGAGAACAAGTCTTCTGTATCTGTTGCAAGTTAAACACGTTTATAATGTAGCTTTTTTATTAAGTCGATGTACGGCAGTGCACCAATACTAGAAAAATGTCAGCAGTCGACTTTCTGGTCTCATTCTGTTTAAAATGTATTCCTATGTCCTCGATATTTTAAGTCAAATAATATGTCCATTTAAACGATAACACAAAAAAAAAATACACTTTCGACTACATTTGAACCGACCAAAAATTATGCACAACTTCCGCATCGCAGAAAAGTCTAGCTATTAAATTATTATTATTAAGAGCTGGTTCCGTCGCACTGCTGGGCAAAGGCCTCTCTATCATCTTTCCACTCATCTCTGTTTATTGCTCTAGCTATTAAAAGCGTATCTAATCGTTTTCCAAGTTATAAGCAGCAGTATAAATCCAGTAAATTTCCTATTTCCATATTATCTCTACACTTAGTACCTATGTTTATTTGAAACCAGCCGCGGCCTGTGAAACCAATAAGCGGGATTTCCGGGAGCACTGGCATGATAACGTGACCCAGATGAGTGATGACCACCAACGGAGACAATGTACCTACCTCTGAACATCATACCATCAACAAAATAATATTTGTTAAATACTTCTTCTTATCGAGTGGCCAACTCTGGTGTCAAGTGCAAACGGCTTTACGACTGCCGTAAATGCCTAGACAAACAGCCGGGAAATTTAATTGAAATTATGTATGAATAAATGTCACAAAATTAATACTTAATTAAATAAAACGAAACGAAATGTCAAATTAACTAAATAACCCACCCTTAGTCAAAAGTGCAAAAATGTACCCATCAAGCGCTTTGCTTAACCAATAAGAACCAGTTCGGTCTTGATTTAACAATCGCTTTATTACCTATAAGTTTGTACTTCGTAGGAAACATGTCTAAAGCAAAATGGTGTGACCGTGATTAGTTTAGTACTAGTTGAAGGGTCCAGGGAGTGACGTAGGCTAGGTACCTACTTTTAGCCAGATACAACGCAAGAAAGCACTAGTTTGATAAGTCAGATAAATGAAATCAATAGCTATAACGTATTCATGTGAAACCCTATAGTTACTGATTAAACTGATTGATATCATGCAATTCTGACGTCAAAAACCTATCGAATGGAATGAAAACCGACAGTTTTTGTAATTCATATGCTTATAACAATAATATGTTTTCGTAAATACATTTAAATTTATTTTATACCGTAAATTCAGGCAAAGCCACGTTAGGTACGTATATCAATTTACAGATGCGATAAGTTTATGAATGCCTCAATAGAGCAAAGTGTTTTTGTCTTCATAAGACAAATACTTAAAAACTGTTGTATTATTTTTAAAATGGTTAGAATAGAATAGAAAAACATTTATTGAGACAGATACCAAATATATACACACGCACATATACAATAAATAAATAAATAAGTCTACCCCAACACAGCCCCAACTCAGCATAATGCTGATTACTGGAAGCAATCAGCGCTGGTCTTCCGTTGGGGCTGGTTGGCTGGCGTTTTAAACTTTCAATTATATAAAACTCACAAAGTATCCGGCAGATTGAGTGTAATACTGCCATGTACACCGTTTCCATACTTCAAATAGCCGAAGAATCCAATGGAGGTATACAGCACTGCCACGATAACCATGCCAGTGTTGAGCACCCCGTTCCAGCCACCGAAGTCTTCGGGGGTTTTCATGTTGTTTTCTAAGGGAAGCACCTGGAAAATGGAAAATTAACAAATTATTGTATGTGCCTAGGACTTTTTTTTACTAGCAATAGAGTCATGTTTCGGTGTTTGGCGTATATTCGTAGATGGGCCGAACTAAACTTTCACATTTCATAGCAAAATGGGCTCAAGATTTAAAATTGTAGATTTTATTTTAGCCATTATGATATTTTTTTAAGATTCAGACACGCACTAGACTATTCGATATTTAAGAGCATATTTAAAGAAATAAAGGCAAATTCCCGCGAAGACTTTAATAAAGAGAAAGAAAGAGTTTGAATATACACAGAAACAAACAAAGATAACTGAGGATAAATTAAAAAAAAAATACAATAGGCTGATGGAATAACTATAATATGGTTAGAAACTATACATTATTCGGGTCAGTAAAGCCATAAAGAACGGTAGAATAATATCTATCATGTCATAAGTCGGTTTTCCATGCCCTAGCTAGAATATTGCGGTGTCGAAGGCAAGAGTGAAATGTGACCTTAACAGATGCGCGGTCAAACGTAACGTTAGACGACTTGTGGTCACGCACGATTAAATCTAGATATATAATTTAAAGCCATATTTTAACCGACAGAAACTGAGGTTTTCAATTGAGTGTTTTTTGTTAATGCTATGCATTGCATATGCATTGACGATACGGTTAGTGCTTGGATGGGTGGCCAAAAGGGCCATTTTATTTGGGCACTTCTGTGGGTCGGGTGACACGTTGAATTAAAGATCCCGGGTGTTTGCCATAGAACATCTGTCGTTATACCATATTGTCAGAGGCCCCTAGGGCGGTTTGAAAACTCTCGGATTTACTTCTCTGGTCTGGGAGTTTACAAACCGCCCTAAGGGTATCTGAAATCGCTTAACCAAAGTGCTAAAAAACCCTAAAAATATTTCGCATACTAAACCTTGTGACGGCTTGGTTTTGGCGATCATGAAACCAGTTCATCAAGATAAACAGGTTATCGATCGATGATTCACAAAAAACTGTTTTTTATTCACGCCAAACTATTCTTACTATGGAGCTATTCGCAATCGGTATAATATAAGAAACGTTAAGTGCGAAAGTATGTTTGTTTGTCTTGGTTTCTTTATACAGAAACGGCCGAAAATGTGAAACCTATGCATATGTACCTGCTATTACATGTAGATTTTCCATTTTATGCGACTGCCTAAAAGGAAGTTTATGGTTACGATAATATGACGACGGGTGGTGGGTGTACGTACACTCATATGTACCTATATGTATGTTATTGTGATGTTTTCTTTCAAACATCATCTTCTAAATAAGAACTAATCTACTATATAAAAATAAGTCGGGTTTTCCTTCCTGACGCTATAACTCCAGAATGCACGAACCGATTTCCACGGTTTTGCATTCGTTGGAAAGGTCTTGGGCTCCGTGAGGTTTATATAAGGTATATAAAAAAACTAAGCCATCTGGTGGCAAAACGGAGTTCGCGGGGTTTGCTAGTAATTTATAAAAATAATTTGCATCCGATAAAATTTACATACAATAACTTAAAACTAGAACTAATAGTAGGCAAATAATTAATGTGATATTCAAGTTATTTAAGAGGCTATGTTAAAAATAGTAACTTATATCTTTAGATTTAACATAATACTTATTTTTCTTCTGAATAAGTAAAATCACCGGGCAGAGCTAGTTTTTATACTCCATGTATACCCCATGTATTGAATATCCTTGTACCGGTGAAACTGGTATTAACTGATACTTACCAAATACCAGATCATAAAAATCTGATAAAGTCTAGTATAAAAGTCTAGTTATTAGATAAATTTTCTAGATTTTCAATGGCTTTCATTGTATTTAAAGAAGAAAGAAAGAAAGAAATATTTATTGAAATTACACATAAATAAATTAATGAATGCATTATGCACACTATGATTTCTTGTCATAATAATTGTCATTTATAAACTACAAAAGTGTTCATGGTAGATCAGTAAGTCAGAAGATTAATTTGTAAAGTTCGTTGTTCTAATAATCCAAGCAAAATACCAAGGTTACCAGATTATTTAACGAATATCACAAACGTTCTCAAAACTAACGTTCATCGACCTCAAAACTATTTTATAAGAGTTATCAATCATGCAAAGAACATGTGTGTTTATTATTTTTGCTGTTGGATTTGTCTCTGTGTTTATAATCTTAAGCGTTAAAAGGCTTATGTACCTACTTGATGAGATTAAAATTCGATGTACTTACAGCAATTTATGTAGATACATTCCTTTACATTTCATAACAATATGTACATTATATTATGGATCTATTTGTGTAGGAAAGTTTACAAATCCAAATAGAGAATAGAGTAGCAAGAAGGGCTAGACAAGCGTGCTACATATTCGACTACTAATGGACGCCCGCTGCTTCGCTTGCATTATTTTGAGATAAAAAGTATAGTGCCTATGAGACTCGACTCGTTGAGCCGTTTTTGCGTTATGGGCGTTTAAATAAACTGACACACAGACAAACAACAAAAAAATCTAAAAAATGCTGAAACGTGTTCTGTTATAGATTTAAAGTAAGTATACCCAAACAAATTTTATTCTAATATCTTCAATGCTCAGATTATTTACCCCCTTCAGCTTTATTATATGTAAAGAGGATAGAAGAGCTTAACATCAAGCGTTAAAAAGAACACTGTAGCAAGCTATTAACAACAAGTGGTTTTTTGTTTGGTTATAAATTGGTGCCTAGCCTAGTGGTATTCCCACGCATGTTTGCTTCTTTACACTTACACACTAGTTTTACGTAACACATAAGTATGTTACAACTGGATTTGTACGTACCTAACCTACTAAACATGAGATAAACCTTAACAAACAGATGTCTGGTATTTCTAATAGATATCCGAGGTCGTGATTGATTCTATAATTTCTTGTGTCGAGTTTGCGCAGTTATATACTATGTTGATGGAATAATAGCTTACATAATATTGGTGCAATGCGCTTATTTGCGTATAATATGGAAATAGTAGAAAATATTGCTTATCGTTTGCTTTTTATAAACTAAACTTGAGTAAACTGTGGAGAATTGAGATTTGCTATTAAATCTGCTGTATTATTACAAACTAGTGGACGCTCGCGGCTTCGATCGCATTATTTCAGGATAAAAAATAGCCTATGACACTTCTAAGACCTCATACTACCTACATATCAAAAATCATGATGAAAGTTCAGCCGGTTTTGCGCGATGAGCGTTTAAATAAACAGACTAATAAAACAACAGAGACTCAGATAAACAGACAAAATTTCTAGAAATTGTTGGAATGTGTTCTGCTATCAATACGAAGTATCTCCAAACATTTTTTTTAATATCTTCAATGTTCAGACTTTCGACCCTCTTCAGCTTTATTATATGTATAGATAGATAGGTACGCCACGATTATGGCTAACTTACTTTTATGCTAGATACACTCAAGTTTAACTAAAAGTAATCTATACCTACTAATATTATAAAGCTGAAGAGTTTGTTTGTTTTGTATGTTTGTTTGTTTGAACGCGCTAATCTCAGGAACTACTGGTGCGAATTGAAAAATTCTTTTTGTGTTGAATAGACCATTTATCGAGGAAGGCTTTAGGCTATATAACATCACGCTGCACAACTAATAGGAGCGAAGAAACAATGGAAAATGTGGAAAAAACGGGGAAAATTATTCATCTTTAAGGGCTTCCGTCTACCGTTGCGTGCGCTGCGAAAACAGTTCAAGATATAAAAAAAAAAATTATATAAGAATTATTCCTCTTAAAATGATCTAATAAAATGTCCGCTACAGTATATGTCTATCTTTTAAGATTAACTCACTAGAACCGTTTTTATGGTAATAACTATTCCACGCGGGCGAAGTCACGCGCACCAGCCAGTATACGAGTATTGACTGGCCTGTTAGCTTAGTTGGTAGTGGCTCTGCCTTCTAATCTAGAGGCCGCGGGTTCGATTCCCGCCTGACACAAGTATTTATGTAACTTAAAAATTTATAATTACTTGTGTTGTGTCTGGTCGTTTGTATGTATAATAAGTATGTATTTACAAAAGAAAAGTATATAAGTATTATATCCGTTATCTAGTACCCACGACACAAGCGTTTGCTTAGTGTGGGGCTAGATGGCGCTGTGTGCAATGTCCCGGAATATTTATTTATTTATTTATTTATTATATATATTTCAATTTATCGTTGATTAAAGGACTGTTTTCTGTGGTGATCATTACTCATTATAATAGTTATGAATTATTCATACTGGATATCATCAAGCATACCTACCTAAGAAATATTTGGAGACCGGATGCTTGACTTGCTTATTTATTTATGCAATTCACATTATCACATTAGAACTGCATGTATGCCATTAATGACCTCCATTAGATGCAATAAGATATGCTTTGAATGTTATTATATAGTGTCAACATATAGATAGCGTCATTGAGTTGGTATTCGATTACTTCATATGTGATAAATTATTATTTATTATACGTAGATAAACGTGTGCAGTTAATTGGTTGATATGTACAATATATAAGAACATACCTATATAGCTTGCTGAAGCTATTTTAGTCATAATATGATGTGACAACTTAGATATATTTAAATTTTTGATAAAATAGCCCTTATACAGCTATTGTAATACATTATGTAATTGTATAGATAATATTATAAATGAATAATTGTAAAATGACGAAATATAATGTAATTACCAAATTTTGTAACATTTAGTTCTTAAGTTGGAATATCAATTTATCAATAAATTATTATCTATCTATTGACTTTTATTTTATTCACGAGTAGATACATATATGATACTAATTAGATACTTTTGTACGCAAAGGTTAGAATAATAACGTAACATAAAGATTGATTTTCAGTCATCCAATTTTTTTGTTAATTGTGGCCCTGAAATTTGACCAACGCAATGAATAGAAT